>BJCM01214413.1:0-14974 GCA_018326385.1 Flaveria bidentis | reverse complement strand
TCGCATGGTCCAGTCATGCGACTGAATCAGATTACTTAGTTAAACACATTCTTGAACCTTTAATGATTCTGAACATGTCTAACAAATGTAAGCCTATATAACATGTTCATATATGCGTGTACCAATACATAATATCAATAGATATAACATTAAACAATCAACAAACATTCACAGAAGAGTTTTTCATTTCATAGATTCAACATTACATATGTGTTACAAGATGACAGTCTATTACATTTAAGATCACTAGACTAGAACTAGGGACATGTGTACCAAAAGTGGTAGAAGGTGCACTCAGACTCAGAAGCTCTTCAGCTCCAAAGTACATCATGGCTGCATCAGGGCTTGGCTAATCAAGAGAGGATCTCAATAGAAACTTGGGAAAGAGTCGGTAGAGATCTCTAAGCATCCTTGGGTCTATTTGAAGTACAATTTGGGATGGCTCAGACAAGGTGTAGTGGGAGCTGAATATTTAGAAGCTAAAGTTTGGCTTTGTGGTCCCTTAGATGTTTGTCTCTGAAGACTCTCTCCCTTTTTGGTAGCATCATCTTGAGAGCTAGATGAGCTAGAGGAAGAGGTCAAGGAGACCTGAACGGGTACATGCCTAATAGATATCTCAATCTCTTTCTCAGCAAGTTGAGCCTTAAGATTGTCAATCTCAAATTGTTGAGTGGCTGACCTTTTTTCTAAAGTCCTAAAATTTGATTCTAGGTTTGAGACTTTAGATAGTAGGTCTTGAACGAGGAGTTGCATGCTTCCCTCATCTTGTCTTGAAGAATCACGGGGAGATGAGGTAACATACCTAGTATGTTCAGCCTCATCACTTGATATGGTTTCTGGGCACCGTGGTTTCCCTTGCTTAATGATGTCTCTTTTAGAGTGATCAAAAGACATGGTTGCCGCAGATTCAGTCTCAGAGATGTTACCACTATCCATAAGGTCCATTGAGGCACCTTCTGTAATGGCAGCTGAATCTGCATGAGTTCCCTCCACATCAGTGGGGTTCACTTCAGTAAAGATTTGCTGATGAGGGCTAGAGATAAGAGGTCTCTCTAGGCTCTGTTGATCTTTGAGAGAGTATTGTACATCAACTTCATTGCCATGGAGGGATGTAATCTCTTCATTAGTTTTGAAGAGAAGATCAGTGAAAGATAAGGATGTTAAACCTACTGACTTGGGACCTTGATCAATGTCTATAGGCATTGAGCCTCTGGTGGGGTTGTTCCTTATTGGCTACTCAGAGGAGTATAGATTTGTTGGACAGCCAGTGAAGAACGACGTGCAACAGGAGCTTCAATTGTAGGAAAAGTTGAACTTGTAGATAGTTGACCTATTGACATCTCCACCATATCCCATTTGGATGTAAGTGTTGTTCAAAACTATATTGGGGAAATCTATAGGGGCACCCTCATCATGAAGCTCCAGATTCTCCCTGATGAGTTGTTCGGTGATGACCAAAGACTGGCCACAAATGCTGGATCGTATTTCACGTAACCCATTAAGGGTTTCAATCTAACCGTCATTCCAAAACTCAGCCATTTGATTGGAGTAAACAGTGGGACTAATAGTTAGGGCTGAGTAGTAGGATGATTGGGTTAGAAAGGAGATAATTTAAGAGAAGTCATCATCTCTTGAAAGTCAAGAATTGTGACTTGGTTGTGCTGAGGGTTGAGTGCCATTTGAGAAAGGTGAAAGTGATAGAGCTTGAGCTTGGGTGAATTGGGTGTGAAGGAAACTTTTAGGGCAGTAAAATTGAGGTAAGAAGATGAAAGTGAATAGTTGGGATTATTTAAAAGAGGGTGAAATGGCAGTAATTTGATTAGGATAAGGTAATGGGATATTTTAGTGGATGAAATAAGAGTGGTGGTAAGGTTTAATTAAGTTAAATAATCTGACATCATTAACAAAATCTTTACTTTTTACAGTGTGGGGCCCAAGAGATTTCCGTTACATAGTAAAATTCTCTTCCGAGTTTAAAGCATTTCCAAAAATGATTTGTCTTCCGAAGGCAATTTTTACTTCCAAAGGCAAATCTTTGCTTTCGAGAGTAAAGGTTGCTTTTTGAATGGAGAGTTTTACAAGCTTCGGAAGTAGATCTGATATGTAATCAATCGCTTCTTCCGAGACTAAAAACTCTTCCGAGAATAAAATTATCCTTGGAGAAATTTTTTTTCGAAAGTAATGCAAGATATCTTCCGAAGGTTAATTTCTCTGCGAAAGGATTAATACTTAGAGAAAATTTTGAGAGAGAGACCTTTTATAACAGGGCTTAGATTGTATTGACATATTAAAAAAGTTTTCAAAATAGGTAATCTAATCAATGTTTATCATTCCAATAGCTGTTATGAGATACTTAAATCTCTGTTCAACAAAAGCTTTGGTGAACAAATCAACATATTGTTCATTTGAGTCAACTTTGATTAGCTTAATCAGATTTTTCTCATGAATATCTCTAATGAAATTATACCTGATATCAATATGCTTTGTCTTGGAGTAATTCACCAAATTTTCAGTAATGGAGATAACACTATTGTTGTCAATATACATAGGAGTGCTCATAAAGTTGAATCCATAGTCTAAATCTGATTTTGAATCCATAGCAGTTGAGCATAGCAGCTAGCAGCAACAATGTATTCAGCTTCAGCAGTTGATGTAGAGACATAGGATTGTTTCTGGTGTTGGCATGAGATGATCCTTCCTCCAAGAACTTGACATCCTCCTGATGTTGATTTCATGTCAATATTGCAGCCACCATAGTCACTATCAAAGTATCCATAGATATTAAAACCATTATTCCTTGGATAGCAGAGACCTAGTTTGGGTGCTCCTATGAGGTATCTGAGGATTCTCTTGGCAGCAGCTAGGTGAGACACCTTTGGAACAGCCTGATATCTTGCACAGATGTAAGTGGCAAACATGATATCAGGTCTACTAGCTTTGAGATATATCAGAGAACCAATAATTTCCCTATACTAATGTTGATCAGTATCTTCCTCCTCAAGGTCAGGACAAAGATTACGGTTTCTAGGTATGGGTATCTTGGCTGGCTTACAGTCTTTCATCTCAAATCACTCTAAGAGGTCATTGACATACTTGGATTGATTGATGAAGAACCCTTCCTTCAATTGCTTCACCTGAATTCCATTGAAAAAGTCCTTTTGTCCCATGGAACTCATCTCAAACTTCTTTTTCATAATGCTTTCAAAGTCCTTACACATTTGGTCATTTGAATAACCAAATATGATGTCATCAACATAGACTTGAACAAGCAAAATGTCCTTTCCAGACTTCCTACTGAAGAGAGTCTTGTCAATGGTACCTCTAGTGTAACCATTCTTCAAAAGAAACTGAGACAAAGTCTCATACCACAGCCTTGGTGCTTAGTGCAGCGCATATAGAGCTTTATCCAATTTGCACACATAGTTGGGGTGTTGTGGGTCTTCAAATCCTAGATGCTGGCACACGTAGACTTCCCTCTCTATATCCCCATATAGAAAGGCACATTTGACATCAAGTTGGTCGAAAATGAAATTTTTGGATGCAACATAAGCAAGGAAGATCCTAACTGCCTCAAGTCTTGCAACATGTGCAAAGACATCAGTATAATTGATTCCTTCCTCTTGGGTGTATCCTTGAACCACCAGTCTTACCTTGTTCTTAATAATCAAACCTCTATCATCTCTCTTGTTTCTGAAAACCCACTTGGTGCGTATAGGTACTTGACCAGATGGTAGCAGACATAGGTTCCAAATCTTTTGTCTTTTGAATTGAAGCAACTTTGTTTGCATCGATTTAACCCAGCTACTATCTTTCAAGACATCTTCCACCTTCTTGGGTTCCATCTGAGATAAGAAGCATGAGTACAAGCAGACATTCCTATTATGAGTCTGTCCTCTTGTTCTCACACCTTCAGAGAAATCCCCTATGATGTTCTCAGCTGAATAAGTGTTATGAATCCTTTGACGAGGAATCACTTCTAGTTGCAAAGATAGATCCAGATTGGACATATTTTCCTCATGAGCCAGAGCACTTTGTCCAGCTGTTGTTTCAAGTTCATTCAATAAGGACTGATTGAATGAAAGAGAAACATCATCAATTGTTGGCTGTGAAGCAGCATTTGTTGAAACTTCTATGCCCAAGACACATTCAAGATTGATGTGGTTAGTACGTTATGATTCAAGTCGGGTCATACCCAATAAAAAGCTAAACAAACACCAATAAATATTTATTTGTTGATGAGATCATACAAATAAATGTTGACACCAATTTAAAAAATGGGTTTTCTAAAACGTCGCATTTGAAATAGAACAAATTATATGGATAATTTTTTCATGAGAAATTATTTGTATCATTATTTAAATTAGTTAAATAATAACAAATAATAGTGTGTTAATGTTATAAAATAAAAAGAGGTTTATATTTTATAATCTTATGGGTTTAAGAGTGTTAAATTTAATAAAATAAAAATGGGAGGGAACCCATTTTGATAGGGTGAATTCGGCCGCCCCTTGGTGGTCTTGGATTCCTTTTAGTCTTGGCTTAAACCAAGACTTTAAACAAACTTGCACTCTTCCCCTTCAACACTCTTTCTCTCTCACACATGAAATTGTTCTCTCTTCCTTCTCCTTGCTGAAAAATTCTATTTTGGATGAACTTGAAGCTCATATTGGCTGATTTTCGGGTTTAAAAGAAGGGCTATGGACTTGGTGTTCTACTACCTAACAAGTTAGTTGTTTGCTATCGCTTGTGGGTATACAAGCTTGAGGACTTGTTTTTGGAACCAAGGCATTCAAGAAACATCATTTTCTTCTTCTCATCCTTACTACAACATCTTGTTCTTGAAAGGTAGTTTCAAGATGACCCTATGGTTGCATTTTCGTTTTTGATAGCATTTCATTTCACATATATATATGATCCTTTGTTTATGGGTTTTGTTTTGGGTTAATATGGTTTAAATTTTCAAATTATAAAAAACCTTTTAACCACTAATATCCGCTGCGTTTTTGAAGTTTAAATGGTTAAACTTGCTTTGATAAACATGTAACAGAACCCAACAATGGCATCTAGAGCCGAGAAGCATGGACTTTTTCAACCCATTAGGGGTTGTTTTGTTGTCGACGGATGAATCCCTTATGTTTCAAGGTTTAATCTCACATGCTTTAGTATAAACCTTGAAAGATTAACATCAAATGGTTGATTATTTTGTTTGGACAAACCCTAAAGTTTTCGTTCATGTTGGCCAGAACTTTAAGGTTATATAAGGGGGTTCATAATTGTTCTTGAATGTTGTATATGATAAATATTTTGGTGCATAACATAGCCTTGACCTTATGTCTTTTGGATTTGGTTGATTGTGGTTTTGTCATGTTGGTTTTGATTCATGAAATGGTTGTAATCTTTGTGTTTGTATTTTGAGTTGTAATTTATTTATTCATTGATTATGTAATAAATAGATTAGGTGCATTTCTTTTATTAGAAAAAAATGTATTAGGATATGATTTTGTAAAAGAAGATGCACAAGATGAAGACCCAAAGGACACAAAAGACATGGACACTTGAAGCACTTGGATGTGGATTCAAGTGGGAGTTCATGGACACATTTTGATGTGTCATTGTTAACCCTTAGGAAAGACCTTATGACAACACTTGTGATGGCAAACAAGTGTGGTCAACTTAGTGGCTCTTGTTATGCACATATGTTTGTATGATTATGCTTGTTTGGTTGTTTGTTGTATGGTTGTTTCATATTTGGATATGCATAACAAACTTATTAACAAATTTAACAAGTTGAAAATTGATGATTCTTTATCATTAAGTGATTAATAAAGGATTATTAAAAGGATTAATGATTTTAATAAAAGGGGTTTTATTAAAAGTGAACCATAGGGTACCTTGTATTTGAAAGCATGCAAATATAAGGTACATAAGTTTTCCAAACTAGAATTATAAAAACTTAAAATTTCTTTTATAAACAAGTTAAACACCATCCTTTTGTACAACACTTGAGTCACTTGGAAACTCTTAATAGGATAAAGGTCACCTAACCATTTTGAGGGAACTTGTGATTTGAGGTGGGGAGACCATATTTGTGTGATAAAGGTCACCTAACCACTTATGTTTGAAAACTCACATTTGTGTGTTAGTAGGGTAAATTTATTTGCAAACCATGTTTAATGGATCACCTACAATGTGGTTTACAAAGGTGTTGATGGGATAAACGTGCCAACCACACATATGATGTTTAAGCCGATCCCATACCCTAGAAGTTGCAAAGGGTTGCGATTATCAAAACGTTGACTACCTTGTTAATTTAAATAATAGGAACAATATCGAAAATACTAAAATTGAACTTTGTTAAATTTTGTAGATGGCCACCAACAATAATGAAAATAATGATATCCCATCCGCTGACTCACCATCACTAAGAACCATTCTCCAAAAGGAGAGTCTAAATCATAATAACTTAATAGATTTGTTTCGAAACTTGGGAATTGTTCTCAAGCAAGAGAAACGATCATATATTTTAGACGATCTAATTCACGAACAACCTAATATGGATGATGAAGATGCCTATAATAATTGGATAAAATACATTGAGGACTCGGTCCAAGTGTCTTGTCTCATGTTGGCAAGTATGACTCCAGATCTCCAAAAGGAGTATGAACATCATGGAGCATACAACATGATTACCTTGTTGAAGGGAACGTTCCAAGAACAAGCAAGGGTAGAGCGCTTCGAAACAGTTCAAGCACTCCATGCATGTCGTATGGACGACACCCAATCTGTTTCATCTTATGTACTTAAGATGAAAAACCACATTGACCACTTTGAAAGGCTGAATTGTCCCGTCTCGAAAGAGTTGGCTACGGATTTGATCCTCATCTCTTTGTCAAAAAGATTTGACAACTTTGTCATGAATTATAACATGAACGGATAGGACAATTACATATGTGAGCTTCACTCTATGCTCAAAACTGCCGAGGCGGCTATGGGTAAAATGCTTGTACCCGTTCTCACCATCAATGAAGGTGGGAACAAGAAGAGGCCTCACCCCAAACCCAAGGCAAATGTTGCCAAGGGCAAAGGGTATGTTTAGGGAAAGGAGAAGGGAATGGTAAAAGCGCCACCACCAAAACAAGCGGAGAAGAAGCAAAAGGTTGCTTCAAATGACCCATGTTTCAAGTGTGGAGAGATTGGACATTGGGCAAGGAATTGTCCAGTCCATCTCAATGAGTTGCAAGCTAAGAGGAATGTTAGGCAAACCTCAGGTACAATTTTCATGATTCATATTGATCTAAATTTAATATCCTCTATCCCATGGGTATTGGATACCGGATGTGGAACTCACATTTGCAACTTATTACAGGGGTTCAAAAGAATTAAGGACTTCAAGAAAGGGGTTATTAGCCTCTACATAGGGAATGGGGCAAAAGTTCAATTTGAAAGCCAAGGGGACTACATCTTGAAGCTTCCAAATTATTTGGAAGCAATTTTGAACAATGTTTTGTATGCTCCTAGTTTGACTAGGAACATTATTTCTGTTGCCTAATTAAGACAATATGGTTATGTTTTAACATTTATTGAAAATGAAATTCATGTTTCTTTTAATGGCATATTTTATTTTAAAGCTTTTTCTATTAATGGTATTTATGAATTGGTTTGTGAAAACACATTATATGATAGCTCATTATACCAAACCACCACCAAGAAACTCAAATTGGATTTGAGTGATACCTATCTTTGGCATTGCCATCTTGGTCATATAAACAAGAAGCGCATACAAACACTTTAAAAGAACGGTCTTTTAAAAGCAAGTGAATATGATTCATTTGATATATTTGAATCTTGTTTACAAGGTAAAATGACTAAGGCACCTTTTAGTGGCAAATCCGAAACGGCAAAAGATTTATTAGGCATCATACATTCGGATGTATGTGGTCCTTTTAAGCCAATGACTAGGTACCATGAAAGATGCTTCATTACCTTTACCGACAACTATAGTCGATATGGTTATGTCTACTTGTTAAGACACAAATATGAAGCTTTTGAAATGTTTAAAATCTACCAGAATGAAGTAAAAAATCAACTCAACAAGAAAATAAAAATTCTCCGCACCGATAGAGGAGGTGAATACCTAAGTGATGCTTTTAGAGACCATCTTAGAAGTTGTGGTATTGTCTCACAACTATCTCTACCTTGAACACCACAACACAATGGTGTGTCCGAGAGGAGAAATCGAACTCTATTGGATATGGTTCGATCTATGATGGCTAGAAGCTCATTGCCTCTATCATTTTGAGGTTTAGCTTTGCTCTCTGCGACCCGTATCTTAAATATAACCCCAACCAAGAAAGTGGAAATGACAGATTTTGAAATATGGCATGGAAGGATTCTATTACTATCATATTTAAAGGTATGGAGTTGTGAGGCTTATGTTAAGACTCCCACCTCAAACAAGTTAGAAACCGTTCCACTAAGTGTATCTTTATTGGATATCCTAAAGATTCTATGGGATATTATTTCTATGATCCAATAGAGCAAATAGAGTTTATTGCCAAGATGGTTGAGTTCTTAGAAACTAAGTTCCTTACAGAAGGAACTAGAGGTAGAACAGTAGATTTTGAGGAGGATCAAGAACCACAAACCGATAAACAATTGGTTGACACTAGCACTCATGATGAGGATGTTGAGCATGATCAAATAGTTGATCAACACACACAAAATGTTCGTAGATCTGGTAGAATTAGTAATCCACCTAAAAGATATGGATTTTTTATAGAAGGATGCTATGTGGTAGATTCCAATAAACCAACTACTTATCATGATCCAATGTCTAGTTTAGATTGGGATAAATGGCTTGAATCCATGAACATTGAGATGCAGTCCATGTATGACAACCAAGTATAGGACTTGGTTGAACCACCTTGTAACTCCAAGGTAGTTGGAAGTAAGCGGGGTTTCAAGAAGAAAACTAATATGCATGGAAACTTGGATACTTATAAAGCTAGACTTATAGCAAAAGGTTTCACTCAAACTCAAGGGGTTGATTATGATGAGACCTTCTCACCGGTTGCAATGCTAAAGTCTATAGGATATTATTTGCCATAGCTGCTTATTATGATTATGAGATTTGGCAAATGGATGTCAAAACTGCTTTTCTAAATGGATATCTTGAGGAAGATGTCTATAGGGTTCAACCTGAAGGTTTAGTCGATCCAAAACATCCTAACAAAGTATGCAAGTTAAAGAAATCAATCTATGGATTGAGGCAAGCATCAAGAAGTTGGAATCACCATTTTGATGAAGAGATAATCAAATTTTGGTTCATCAAAAATGTTGATGAAGCATGTGTATATAAGAAAGCTAGTGGAAGCATCATCACTTTCCTAGTATTGTATGTCGATGACAATCTACTATTTGGAAATGACATTCCAACCTTGGAAGGTGTTAAAACCTGGCTTGGAAGTTGTTTTTCCATAAAGGATCTTGGTGAAGCCGCCGATATTTTGGGAATAAAGATCTATAGGGACAGATCAAGGCGGTTTATAGGTTTGAATCAAAGTGCATACATTGATAAGATCTTGAAAAGGTTATAGATGGAAAACTCTAAGAAAGGTACAATACCTATCCAAAGAGGAATGATATTAAGTAAGACTCAATGTCCAAGCTCAAAGGATGAGCAAGACAAAATGAAGGGAATCCCATATGCATCTGTCATAGGATCCATCATGTATGCAATGATATGCACTAGGCCGAACGTGTCATGCGCCTTAAGCATGACAAGCCGATACCAACAAAATCTTGGAAATAGTCATTGGATGGTTGTTAAGAACATACTTAGGTACCTAAGGAGGACCAAAGATATGTACCTAATCTATGGATCTGGTGAGGAGGAACTCGTAGTAAAAGGGTTACACGGATACGAGTTTACAAACAAATCAGGATGATTCACGATCACAATCGGGGTACATTTTCATCTTGAATGGAGGAGCAATCTCTTGGAAGAGCTCTAAGCAAGATATGGTGACATTATCCACTACAAAGTCAGAATACATCACCGCTTCATTAACAGCTTATGAATCTGCATGGTTAAAGAAATTCATTACCGATCTAGGGGTTGTCCCTTCCATTCAGGACCCCTAGAAATTCTTTATAATAACAAGGGTGCGACTGCTCAAATCAAGGAACCCCGTGCATATCAAAAGACTAGGCACATTGAACGAAGATTCAACTACATAAGGAATTAAGTTGAAAAGGGAAAGATATGTATTCGCAAAGTTCACACGGATCAAAACATTGCGGATCCACTCACGAAGCTTCTTGAAAAGGCAAAACATGAAAGTCATACTTGTGCCATGGGACTTGAATATTCTAGTGACTGGATTTGATCCTTAATTTTGTATTATGACCAAGTCAATGAGAAAGAACTTGATCTGAAAGAGCAAAAGAAAAGCAAGGAAGGCTTAAGAGATCAAGGCTACTTTGATATGGACTCAATAGACTCTTCAATAGACCAAAGTCATCACTGCCACAGAATCTTTGAGTTCTTCAGAGAGTATGAACATTGACGACTCACAAACCTCACTTGCAATTGTGCCTACTCAACAACTTCCTCAAGTTCATATTGATATGGACTCAATCGACTCCTTAATACAGAGTTTGTTTGAGGAAGGAATACCAAGGGTTATGTCATCTCCACCATCTTCCGATCACATCATTGGGTGGAGGTATGACAACAATGGAAAAGCCCTCATCCTTCTTAGCGTTCAAGGGCAACAAGAGATCTTCAACATTCACACCCTGAACTTCTATGAAAGACTGGATTTAGTCACAATGCCACTTGTTAAACCAAGCCAATCAACACAAGCTAACATAATAGCACAAAGAATCCAAGAAAGGATCATTGCAAAGTTCAGCTTTAGAAGAAGACTAAGGCAATCAGGCTATGCCATCGATCAACTGGATATTGAGGCAGACCTTAAGATTAGTTTCATAAGGGAAACCTTGACTGAAGGCCCAGTGGCAGAATCTGAGAGCCCAGTCCTATCAACATCAACTACTGCAATGATCCATACCCTTATTGAGACACCTGCTGATAAAGGTGCTTCTCAACCTCTCTCTGGCCGAAGCTTAGAAGCTACATCAAGCAATAAAGGCCAAAGCTCTCTCCACCCTAAGTCATAAGGGTCTGTGAGTGACAAAGGGAAAAGAAAGATGACATCTAAGGAGATTGAGGAGGAGGAGAGAGTTAGGAAAAGGAAGCTTAGGGGAGAAAGTTCCTCTTCTAAGTCTTCAAGACTCATGGAGTCTGCTATCAAGGCTGCCCCCAGACTAGATACCTAGAATGATGAGATAAGGGCAGTCAGGATAAACTACCTACAGACAAGGAACTATGACATAGACAATGTCATTTCTCTCCCTTTGGAAGAACTAAATGAATTGGTTGACCTGGAAAGGTCAAGGGAGAAGAAAGAGGCAGAAGATGTAGAGCTACTACTACAAATCATAGAAGATAGAAGAATGTAAAGATTGTACAAGCTTGTGCCTACTCTCTTTCCAATTCAAGAAAGTCATGCACAAGTGGATGAGGTTCAACAAGAACCTTAGGTAGATAAAGAAGAAGATAGGATCAAGATGATCAACTACCTGAGTGCCACAGGCCTTTATCAGGCAGAAGCAGTTCTTCCCTTGTCCTATGACTATGTTGAGTTTGAGTATCTCAAATAACTTGAACTTGAGATAGTCAAGGAAAGAAAGACAACCAAAAGAAAGCTAAGGGAAGAAGCTGCAAAGTCAAGAGCCATCATCCAAAAGAATATGAAGAAGTCTACTGACAGACATTGGATGATGAGCTTCTTGAAGTTGTATGGATTCTCCGGAAGGAGACTTGGCCCCATGTCTCTATCCGCTATGGATGAGCACGTCAGGGTGATCAAGTAGAAGATCAAGAGTGAAGAACTGCTTGACTTACACTCCCATCCAAGTCGAGCTCCACCTATAGTGGAGGTTAAGGTTGAACAACCAGAGACAACACAACCCGGACCTTTAGCAAAATCTCAGCAAGCTTTATCTTTGTTCCATAGTAGGGTCAACCCTCCTTTCCTTCTGAGCTTGAGAGAGAGGAAGTCCTAACTGAGAAAGACAATGAAGATCAATCTTGTACTGCAGGCTAGTCTTCTCAGTTAAAAGTTGTAAAGAGAAAGAAAAGGATGGAATCTAAAGCAAAGCCAAAGAAGAAGAAGACTACATCCTTTTCTGAACCTCAAGATAAGTCAGAACATCCTGAGGATGTGCAGCCAAAGGATGCTCCATCATCTCCCATTCCAATAGCTCCTCTAGCATCAGAAAGACCCATCCTATCATGGACATACACTACAAATCCAGAAAGGTGCCATGTTATCAAAAATCATGGCATTGAGAATGTCTACACTTGCAAGACATGTTTTAGTTGCCTCTGCATGATCTCTTTGACATGAGAAGATACTTTGATTGTCTGAAGGATCCTGATCATCTTACGAAGAAAGGTCTGGTTATTATCTTGATAAGGACTGTTGATATCTGAAGTCTTCAAGTGTTTGTAGCATTAGCCTAGGGGGAGTTTGTAGAGAATATGTATAGAGGTTGAAGCAACCAAAGTCTTTCTGCATACATGTTGCACATGTACTGAAGAAGAATGCTTCGGAAGTTTCACACATGCAACAGAAATATTCGAAGTGTGAAATCTTCCGAAGCCAAGACCAATATCTTCCGAAGCCAAAGATGAAGTTTTCCGAAGCTTCAGAGACAAAGTCTTCTGAAGCTCAACACTTTAAGACAGATTTCATCCGAAGACTTTTAACAACATGCTTTATCTGATGTACTTTTCCATAAAGCTAGACCCCTTTCTGCTGTGACTCTGTAAAGTCACCAACTTACATGAGTTGGTGAAAAGGTCCATGCTTTTGGTAACTGTACATTGAGGTCTTGAGTCTATAACTTTCTACTTCATGTACTTAATCCTTTTTGTAATAGATAAGGATGTGAGCTATGACATGTCATAGTCAATAGTCAAAAGGCAATCTGCCTTTTGACTCTACAATTGATTTTGTTTTGTGTCTGGTCAATTGTATCTAGCTGGCTTTCATAGTATGGTTGGCTGTAGGATGTAGTATAAGTATCTCATGCTCTTGTAACTTTCCTTTATGCTTTGTAACACATGTAATAGAACTTGAGAAAGCAATATAGTGCATTCTTGGAAACCATACACTTGTGTATCTTGTTCGCTTGTTTTGTCTCTTTCTAAATTACTTGTGTTCTTAGTATCATATATTGTGGTTAATCCAGTTCACCGTTTGATTATGTTTAGTTACTTTCCTCTTTGTGTTGTTGTGTTGTAAGTGACCCCTTCACCGGTCCTGCATATTATAACCCTTTATTTCTTGAATGAATTATTTGGTTATAATGGTTACACTAATATTCCTATTTTGCATGTTTAAAATCCATGAGTAAATCATCTACTCAGAATGTCCGTAGTCATTCATACTTGTGGGGACAAGTATGAAGGTAAGACTATTATGAACTTGGATTGGTAGATATTCATATGGATGAATATAGAGCAAAGGGTTGCTGCCAAAGTTCATAGATATTTGTGGGATACAAATATTAGAGTGACCTGCATCTCAAATATTACAACATGGAATCTTCCTAATTGTTCATAAGTAATTTTGAGTAAAGGCAAACATCATTTGGTATCCTCTGACCTGAGATACATATTGGGTCATGATATTTAACAAATATTATACTTTGAATTAGTTCTTCGCTGTTCTGAAACATGGCAGTACATAAGTCTAAGTTCAGGTATAATACAAGGTAATTGTGAGAGACATATGTAGTCAAGAAGGGACTTGTCCCTCTTATTCGTTAAGAGTAAGATGTCTAAGGCCTGATAAAGTTAACTCAATGAAGAATGATCACTCATGTCTCTGGGATTTAACATGACATCTGTGACAAAAGGACAGATGATTAATTCAGCTAAAACATTTCGAGTAAGGTACTTGAAGGGGATGATGTTATTGAATGGTACTTAATCATACGTATTAAGGGTAGTAAACCGTTGTTATCCGGTATTTACTGCTTGCATCAATCTTCTATGAATCTTTTGCAAGTGGGAGATTGTTGGAACTTGTATGCCCAAGGCATATATAAGATTGATGTGGTTAGTATGTTATGATCCAAGTCGGGTCATACCTAATAACAAGTTAAACAAACACCAACAAATATTTATTTGTTGATGAGATCGTACAAATAAATATTGACACCAATTTAGAAAATGGGTTTTCTAAAATGTTGCATTTTAAATTGAACAAATTATATGGATTATTTGTTCATGAGAAACTATTTGTATCATTATTTAAATTAGTTAAATAATAAAAAATAATAGTGTGTTAATGTTATAAAATTAAAAGATGTTTTAATTTTATAATCTTATGGGTTTAAGAGTGTTAAGTTTTATAAAATAAAAATGGGAGGTAACCCATTTTAATATGGTGAATTCGGCCGCCCCTTGGTGTTCTTGTATTCCTTTTAGTCTTGGTTTAATACAAGACTTTAAACCTGATAGGATCAATTGATTCAATCTGTAATGATTTATGTAAAAAATTCAAAAAGAAACACAAACAATTGTAATCAAATCAAGCAATATCAACAAATTCACAGTTCATTGATATAGCAAAGACAATTACAAGAGTAAGAAAGCAGTTAACAACTAAAACTCACTCCTCTAGTAATTCTACACTAGTCTAAGCTATTTATACTAGAAACTAAGGAACTAACAATTTACAAAACTAGTTCCTATACTAGTACAAAATATAAAATAGACAATAAAAGACTAAATGTTAATCTTCTAAGGGTTCTAACAATACTCCCCCTAAGATTTACATTGTCTTCAGTCTTTAATCTTTGGCTTGTTCTTCTTTTCTTTGTCTTCTCAGCATCA
>BJCM01214404.1:0-10437 GCA_018326385.1 Flaveria bidentis | reverse complement strand
GACTGACATCCCTCCAGTTGTCCCATTTTCAGTTTTGAGTTTAGGTTTTAGTAAAAATTATTTAACCCAATTCTCTTAAACTTTGGCTCTGATACCAACTTGTAAGGCCCCGTTTCCGAAGACCTCACAGTTGGTCATTCACAACATTAAACATTATAAATTTACAAGCTTAAGCAGCGGAATTATTTTAACAAAAGCCATTCATTTCATTAAAAACACTGTTGTTGAGCAATACACTATTGTTTAACCAAATACAAAATAATTGTTTAATTGCATTACAAAACAACAATAATAACAAGTATGAATGGATGTCAGTCTTTCCCTGCCGACTGAAAATGTATAAAAGTCACCGTTGTTGAGTGATTTCTAGTTCTAAAAGTAATAAAATGCTTTCAGTAAGGTATACATATGAAAATACTCTTTCTGTGAAATTTCATCTCTTTATACGTAAGCACGTATTAACTATACAACCAGATAATGCTTCTTCTCTTTACTGTATACCTTGTTTATTCTGTACTATTTTACCTTTATCTTTCATTGTCTATATGGACCAATGAGCAATACCCTAAACTATATGTGCGGGGGAAACTGGTGATGGGCCCTTTGGTACCTCAATGGGCTCTGATTACTATATACAAGGCCGGCCCAGTCACCTAGGGTACACTGCAAAGGTCCGCCAATCTCAATTGACTGGCCCCGTGTGCATCATAGGGTAGCTAACCCGTATCACAGTTGAGCTAACGACAACATGGTCATGCAACTCCTATAAGCTTGCAAGACTTGTTAACATTTTATTTAAGTTCCACTTCTCTTCTTCATTGCTCTTTCGCTTTATTATTATTAGTAATACTTTATGTTATGATAATAAACACACCACGTAAAGTCATACACTAATAGTAATAATAATAATAGGGAACAATCATAAAATAATCATAATCATGCATAAAACTAAGCATTAATAAGCCCTAGTCAAACCTTGGTCAAAACCCTAATAGCATAGACTCCCAAAAATTTCGTAATAAATTCTAAGTGTTTAGGCGCAACAATATTATTTGGGCGCATGAGCCCTGTTTGGGAGCTTCATCACTATGCAGGCGCATCAACCAACACTTAAAAATTTTAACACTTAGACGCATGAGCCATTCAGGCGCATGGGCTATTCAGACGTATGGACCAGTCGGTCGCATGAACACTTAGGCGCATGGGCCATTCAGTCGCATGGATACTTAGGTGCATGGGCCATTCGGTCGCATGGACACTATTGGGGTGCATGGCCCTACACTTAGTCGTCTGACTAATATTCTAGGCGCATGGAGCTACTATTTGGGCGCATGGTCCCACTTAGAATATTTATAAGATAACTTTGGGCGCATGAGCCTTATTTAGACGCATGAACCTGCTTCTTAACATGCTTCTAAGGTACTTTCAAGCCCAAACATCATACTAATCATTTCCAAGCTTACTAAGGCTATTCTAAACATGAACAACCTATAAACATCTAAGAATCATCATCAAACATGCATACTACATACGGGTATACATACATAATCATAACAAAAACTGTTTTAATACATTTTCAGCTCCAAGAAGAGTTTAAAACAAGTAAAACCGGGGTCTAGAAACTCACCTGGTGCAACTTTGGGTGTATCTTCCTTCTAACCCGTATGCAAATGAGTTCAAAAACCTAGAAATCCACCAAACACACACACACGAACACACACACAAACACATAAGCACATAACCGAGACAAAACTCATCATAAACACTTAAAACCCATGAATTCTTACCTTGAATTTAGCCTCTTCTTTTTCTTCTTCTTCAAACCCGTAGGTTCTCTGCTCCCTCTCTCTCTAATCCGATTGCAAGAGGTGAAAAGTAACATGGTGTGGGCGGCCATGTTGCTTTTGTACCAACTATTATTCTTTTTGTCCTTTTGACACTTTTAACCCCTCAACTTGGGTTAAATTGCATTTCCTACTTTTATTCTTCATTTCTTATCTTTCTTTTAAAAGAATAACCGGGTGTTACAGTCCAGATGCCTAAGTGTTCTCGTGCGCCTGGAAGGCCATGCGACTGAATAGTGCCCATACGCCCAAATAGGGCTCATGCGCCCGAAAGAACAAAGTTTATTTTCTGGTTTTTGGGGGAATGGATAGATATAGGCTTTGACTTGGGAGGTTCCCAGGGGTTCATGTAAGTTGACTTTTGAGGCCATAGATGATATAATGGGCATGAGTGATGATGTATGATTGGTGCTTATACATAACTGTATGTATGTGGTATGTTATGCCAGTATGATGGTGCCTTGTATAGCGATGTTATGTATGATTATGTTTATGTTCCTGTTATGTATGTTTATCTTTCCTATGGCTTTACGTGTTATAGTTATGAAAGAAATGATAAAGTATTATGTAACGTAAAGTGAAAGATAATGAAAAGAGGAACATAATGATAGAGTGCATGCATTAATGAAAGAGAAAGTAAAGAAAGGCTTGCAAGCAAAATGTACGGAGGTGCACGACTCTAAAGTGTCATATGCTCAATTGTGTGTGGTTTAGCTAACCCTTAAGGATACATGCAGGGGTCCAGTATTTGGGACTGACCAGTGATATAGTACATGGATTATAGTAGATACTCACCTCGGGGCTCATGCCAGGCTATGTGCGTTATGAAAGTCATTTATGATCTTCGGCCCAATACCCGAGTTATGCATAATATTGGAGGTGTAGTATACAGTTGGGTTTATAGTGATTACTCACCTCAGTTCTGGTGCCAGGCTATGTGCGGTATGGAAGTCATTTATGATCTTCGGCCCAGTACCCGAGTTATGCATAATGTTGGAGGTGTAGTATACAGTTGGGTTTATAGTGATTACTCACCTCGGTGTTGATGCCAGGCTATGTGTGGTATGGAAGTCATTTATAATCTTGGCCCAGTACTCGAGTTATGCATAATGTTGGAGGTGTAGTATACAGTTGGGATCTTGTCATTTACCCTGGTGCTAGCGCCAGGCTATGTGTGTTATGGAAGTCAATTATGATCATCGGCGCAGTACCCTATTTGTTTAGGGCATAGCTGATGACATAGATCCCGATAGTGATAAAGAATGTGATAAAGAAAGAAAGAGTTACAGAAATAAAGTGATGAACAGTAAAGGAAGATAATAATGAAATTATCTTTATGTATATACGTACGATGTGTGATCATATACAACAACATAGTATGATTTAAAATAAAGTGATGAACGGTTTTAAACGAAGGATAAAGTATGTTTTATTTTAAAACTAGAACTCACTCAGCAACGCTGACTTTTATATGTTTTCCAGTTGACAGGTAATGGTTGTTGAGGATGGCATGTGGTGGCTACTTGACTCTTTTTGGATGACATCTATTTTTATAATGCTTTTGTGATGTAATGCAACAAGTATTTTGTAATTTGATAATGATGTATTATTTTGAAAAAGCTTTTATAATGAAATGAAATGTTTGTTTTAATGTTTCTGCTACAATGTTTCTTTAAGTTAATGAAAATATATACTTTTACGTGCGATGATTGAACAGCTGTAAGCGTCCCGGGAATGGGGCCTTACATCACCTTTTAGACTACTTCTTAAAAGTTTGTTATACAATTGTCATAAAATAATATTTTTCCACTTTATATATCTTCATTTGGATATAATTATGTAGATCATGATACTTGATATCTTGATCCTCAATTGATAGCATTTAGAGTGCACGTCATGTTAGCTTTAGTGGGGACCATTTCCCTTTTCCCGACCCTATTAGTTTCCATCAATACCTCCACATTTCTGACCCTTCACTTCTGTCCCAAACTTCTACATTTTAAAATGTCAAATAACCATGTCATCATCATCCGCATTGCCTATTTTTCCTTCTTCCTTATAATCATTATCTAAATTTCCACACCACCTATAGCACTTCACTACGTCCGTCAAATTTATGCCAAGTGTGGGGAAATGTAGTGCCCATGAACCATTTTCCTTTTATGTATGGTGACACAAGTAAATTTTGATCAGATACGGATGCAATGATCATTTGCGAAGAAACAAGGCTTGGGTGCAATGTTATTTTGTCAATTATGAAGGCATCATACTTTACCTTTCATTAGCAACATGCAGTTATGGAGATTATGTGGTCAGATACGGAGATACCTCTGGCTTATTGTTTCGATAAAAATACATATAGTGCCACACTATATCACTTTAGTAGATCTGAACTTCTAATCTTACTGTTATGTGTATAGAAAATAAAGTGGCATGGAATTTAGAAATGTACATTTGAATCCTTTACAAACTTTACCAAAAAATTGAACTTTCATTATAAACAAGTCGATCAACTTCTTACACTAATGTCATGTATGCATATCAGCCCTAAAAATCTAAAACAAACATCATATGAAGTACGAAGAAACCCTACAATGGAGGTTGTTCACGGGAAATCTATCAAAACGCATCAAGGTTCAAACCTTATCATATTAATTATTTCTAGTCAACATCATTTCTTAGATCTATAATCATGGATATGATTAAATGTATAAAAATTAAATCTTTCTTGATTTGGGAGCTTTCTCCCTCTACATCTCGATTTCTCTCTTTTCTTTCCTTAGAAAACATGATTTGCGAAAAAGAGGGGAGGGGGCTCCTACCATCCTTTTTGTAGATGGAATATTAGGGTAAAATCCGTTTAAACACCCTTTATCTGCTCCATTATCATCACTTCACACATTTAACCCAAAACTTTATAATTAACTTTTATTTTTTAAGATTTTTGGTCGTTACATAAAATCTTTTCATTATTTGAGTCATTTCTTCTAGAATCTGTTTCACATACTTAAGTTGAGGTTGAATAGTTTTCATCAGATCTACATTCACTAGAAATACTTACAAAATAACTTTCAAACTGTTTAACTAATTTCAGAATTCTAAATACAAATTAAACCTTGCATTGTCTTTTTTCAGTGATATGTTGATACTAATTATAACCAAGTATGCAATTCTAGTTTGATGCTAGTGTAAAGTATATGAGGGTATGACTCAATGAATGGGAATGAAAATCGTTAAACAATAATGTTTATGTATTTTATGGAATCTTAATTATAAATGGAGACAAAAATGACTGTTGTTGCTAAAACAACATCCACTTGTGAAGGCAAGCAAAGCGTAGCACGTTGGACCCATTGATAATTACTTCAAATCAAAAACTCAATCCACTTGTAAAGGCAAGAAAGTCATCTTCCAGTCTTCTCCTAAAGATACAAATTCCTTCATCAATGTCTTCATATCCAAATCTTGAATTTTTCCCCACATCTCCTAGCACATGGGACGAGCTTTTGTTCGCGCACAATATGCTTTCAGGAATTCACATAAAAGAAGAAAATTTTGCTCTCCAGGATCCTGGTGAAGACCATTATGAGCATTCATCAAAACCAGATCTAAACAAAACTGAACACAATAAGGAGACTGTACAAGTGATTGCAAAGCCAAAAGAAGATCCTGATGTCCAGAAGAAGCGGTTCATTGGTGTCCGTGAAAGACCGTGGGGAAAGTTTGCAGCAGAGATAAGGGATTCCACAAGAAATGGAGTTAGGGTGTGGCTAGGGACGTTTGATAGCGCAGAAGAGGCCGCTTTGATTTATGATCAAGCTGCATTTTCGATGAGGGGTTCGTTAGCTCAACTCAATATTCCAACTGAGAGAGTGAAAGAATCTTTAAAAGGGAAAAACTATTGTTTCCTCAAGAACGGAGCTTCACCAGCAGCAGCCATAAAAGAGACTCATAGAGTGAGAAGAACATCTAAAAGTAGGAAGAATAGTAAGAACCAAGTGAGTTCAAAAACACCTGTGGTTTTTGAGGATTTAGGATCTGATTTGCTAGAACAGCTCTTGAGTACTCCTGAGAGTTCTAGTTCTAGTACATGTTCTTAAATTATATTTGCTCTAAACGCTGTGAACAAGATTTCTGTTGTTTCTGCAATTCACTTTTTTTACAAGTTCATGATCTTCAAGTACAAGTAACTGTTCATAGATGAGACTTATGTCTTTGTGCCACTCTTCCAGGTTCTTTTCTTGATCATCCTTTTACTCATCTTTGTTTTGATTTGATCTTTCTCTTAATGCTAGTGTTATCTTAGCACAAAAAAACTTCCTATTAATATATAAAGTCGAAATATCAATAGCAATTAATATGTTTTCTGTAGCTATTATAAGTACTCAGCTTCTGTAGTGTTCCCTTTTTGTAATTCTACACCGAAATGTTTTCATCATGTTTTACTTTTTTTTGAACAGCAACTCCATGATTTTTTAGGATAAACAAACCACAATCTACAATTTGAAAGATTTTAACCAGCAACCTTTTGATTGTATTTTATTTATTTCACCAAAATCGAATCCTTCAACATGAGCACAAGAATCCAATTTTCCCTCTAAAGGATCACAACTGGAACACGTACAATGGGTAACCCTAGCCAGAAAACACTGCCACAAAAATGCGAAAACCTGACAAAATCATAGAAACAATATAGACAGCTGAATGATCAATGGTGTCGATTCTGTAAAAATGTTGCAGTGTCTATTAGAAGTCTTTTGTCTCATCTTCAAGGTTCGATTCTGCTGTTTGATATACACATAGGATATCTTCTCAGGTCCAAATCAGAATACTCTAAGGAGATATAGCGAAATCAGTGAGTACCTTGAAACTAATAGTCTTGCGATCATCTTCCACTGTATTTTCCTTTCACACAACATTATAATTAATTCATGTTTTTATGATAATGCAAAACTTTTATCTTTATTCTTAACATTGCTTTATTTAAGGTTATTATCTTTCAGAATTAAAAATGTGAAAAATTTATTGCATCTTAAATACAACATAGGAACATTACACATTCTTTAATTCTACTTCGAAAATCTTCTTTGATTAAAGTAATATCAATTCCCATGATGATGTTGTGGAGGGAGTGTATTGGTTACTTTGTTTTTTGTAGGTTTCTTTATCTTTGTTGTTTAGGTTGTTATATGATGCATAAATTACCACGTTAGAGGTGTGAGTACTTGTTTTACATATGATTTAGTGTTTTTGTAGGCGCTTTAAAGGGTGAATAGAATACTTCAAGCAATAATCTAGAAAACAACATACATTTGTTAAGATGTTCCACAATGATAGGGTAAGTGATCCAGTGCCTCAAAATATCCAAAATTTGGGAACACTAGAAAAGGATTGAACTTCATGCACCAGCTCCTTGACGTATCTATGAATCAACTTTTGTTGTAAGCTTTCATTTCCTTGAAATTTTAAAGAAAACCAAGCAGTTGTCTGTAGAAGTGCAATAAATTAAAAGAGCTGCAGTTTGTATAAAGTTAATTGGTCCATGAGGATCAGTGCATTTCCTAGATCTAAATAGAAATTAAAATTTGCATACAAATTGTTAACTCTTCATAATATCAATTCCATATATTGTTACACCTAATAATTAAATTAAGATAAATATGTGCGCATGTGCTATCAAAAAACTCAAACAGATATTATTAATCAAACAATAACGAATAATTTACATCGTTTAGTTTCGACCCACCCAAGATGAGCTTCACTTGGGTGGCTTATGACACAGCCTTTTACTCCCTACTCTCATACCCTTAGAGCACTTTTACAAAATAAAACACACATATTATAAGACAAAGGAAAAACATCTATATATATTATCTAGACAGTCTCACGCAAGAACATCAAGTTCTCATGCGACATCTTCAAGTTTTCACGCTTTCAGATATTTATCTATTATCTTGGAGTTCTCGCATCTTGTATTTATCGTACGGTTTGAGTTTTTACTTTTTAATTGATATTGTATGTTAGATCCTTGCACAAAAAAATAGGCTACATAGCGTGTCATGATTAAGGCAAATCTGTGTCACAAATCCAACCTTTTCTTTTTCTTTTTTTTTTATGTAGGCAAATCTTAAAGGTTCATAATTAATCTGAAAACATCTTGAGTTTTAAGGTGTTTCGTTGGTCATAGCGAGAGATGTGATTACGTGTCACAAGATCTACAAGTCTTAGTCATGGATGTTTATTTATTTAAGGGTATGTTATAAGTAAATCATATTTATTTACATCATCTCTATCTCCTTTTATACATATATATAGATATATGTAGAGAGATAAAAACAATAGAGTGTTTAAATAACAAAAATAATGTTTTTATAACACAACCCTTTATTTAAATGTCACATAGCCTACGATTTGATTTTGATAAATTAAAATTTTAATTTATATGTTCACTTTTATATAAAGTTTGAATGTTACTTTGTAACTTGTTGTATTTATATATGTTATCCAATATAAAGAAACTGTTTTGTTTATTTTCATAAAATATTATGGCATAACTTTCCTGAAAACAAAAGTCGTTTGAAAAAGAATATATATTTCTTTACCATATGAATTTGTTTTTTAATGAAACCTATGTTAGGATATGAGCAAAAAAGTCTAAATAGAATGGTGTGTTAGAATTTTTTAGAAATGTTACAAATTATATAAGAATTTGTATCAAAAAAAGAATTATTAGAATATAACAATAAAATTCAAATTAAGTTTCCCGTTCTCTCATGAGCAAATGTCAACACAAAGTCACAACATCCGCCAATCAAACTAACAAATCATCTAACTTTCCAAAACAACTTTTATATTTTGCCTAGAAACCATGTAATAAACCAAAACTTGCCTAGTTAAAAAAATCCTCAAAAATATTCATATTGATGAGAAGGCAACATTTCGCGTATGATATGCTCATTGTAACGACTCAAACTCATCAATTAAACTAAATGAAGCATTTAGTGGTCCAATACAAATTAACAGTATTTGTGAAATCAAAATGAACCTTATGGCTTAAAAGAAGGCTTAGGATTTCGCAAGTGTTTTAACAAATAAAAAATCTAGTGAACATCACCTGCCTTCCAAGCAAACTGTATAACAAGGATAGTCCTTTGGTTTGTTATTGTTTTGAATGAACAAGAATGTATTTCATTTCCATTATCATTGTTTAAAATCCATAGGTACAATTGATCATACATATATTGAATAGATTTTTATGAATAATACAAAATAAAAAGTAATGATAGTGACATGTTAAATTATATAATGGGAGTGATAAGAAAAGAGAGAATAATATTTGTATAAGGTTTTATTTAAATTATATTTCCGTACAAGTGCTATAGTTAATTGATCATCTGTCATAATTAACTACATCAACTATTAGAATATTCCTAAAATGAGACAGCAAGCAAGCTTATATAGTAAAGAATTAAAACATCTATGAAATATAGATGCGGTGCAAGTCCAAAGGTCATTTAGTACTGATGTATCAAAATCAAATTCACTGCCTCATACTCTCATCGACTCCATATCCTAGAAGATAAAAGTATGTAAATCTGATATGTTCGAGATGTATGCAACTTTAGATCTTGTAATTCCTGGATAGAGTTTTGAATGGTGAGTATAAATATCGACTTAATGTATTTCATGCATACATTCAAAATAAATAATTGGATAAGGACATATGGGTTACAAGAACATAAATGGGTTCTCAGTAAATTTTATTGTAATAATGTTAGGCATCCTAATATCAAAGTATGTTAGATAAAAATGTGACGGTTATTATATAAAGTGTAATGTTTGTGTGCATCGTACAAAGTCACTAGAATGTGATACTTGTTTTTTGACGTAGGGATGCTACAATTATGCATAAAATTTGCATAATTACGTAAGTTATATTCATAATTACACAAATTATATATATTATTACGCAAGTTATATTTATTATTACACAAAGAAAAGTACTCATGTTATAAAAAATAATTACGAAAATTATGTTTATAATTATGTAAGTTATATGATAATTACAAAAGTTATATTCATAACTATGTTATTAATAATTACAAGGTATACACATAACATATAAACGTTTTGAAAAAATGTAAATATAAAAAAATATAGCAATACTCTACTCATATTAAAGAGGATAAAATGTTTGATTTTATGTTTTATTTTTTTATTAAAAATAATGTCATATGACAAAGTTATATACATTTAAAAAACAGAATAAATTTGAAAAAGTCAACAATTATAAGTTATTTCCAAATTTACCCATGCAAAAACATTTATTGCATAATTATTCCTTCTTTAATTTGAAGATAATTTGCCGTTATTAATTTGTACACTTTGCACGAATATTTTACTTTGCACCCTAAACTTAGCTAGATAATAAAATATGTAAATATTTCACTATTCATGTACCGTAAACTTTTCATAGACAAGAAAATATGTAAATACTAAGCTATAGACCCGTATAAATACACGAGTAGAATAACACAAAATATCATATTAGCCATATCAAAATTAAAGTTGAAAAAAATATATAAAGTTGTAC
>BJCM01214396.1:0-10159 GCA_018326385.1 Flaveria bidentis | reverse complement strand
CTCAACCAGCTGGCAAAACTAAAGTTGCTATATGCTAATCCAAAGAAAATGTCAGGCTGGTTTGAGGCTGCATTGAAGAAAGAGTACCACACCAGGTGGGTTAACTTCAGACCATAATAACCGACGAGGTACATCAGACGGTATAAATTTGATTCCATTACTGGAAAGCCAAAGATAGTGCTGAAGTGGAGTCCTCTACGCACGATGTAAAGAATCCCTCTAAGGGAAATGCCACATGACTTCACTCCACACTTCAAGTGGTGGTAATATGATTGGAGATCAGGTGAAGCTGTTATAAACCTGCAAAAAGAGAGCAAAATGGATACTATTCGAGTATTTGACCCAATGTGGCTGACTAACTTGTCTGCTGATGATGTATATACATTGTACAAGTGGCCACTGTTTTATGATTCCCAAGACATTGTACAAGCCCTCTAGTTCCAAAATGTTATAAGACTCTGTTTTGTATTTGAGATAAATGCCGGAGTTACAAGAGAGGAAAAGTACAAGAAGTTTGATGAGCTGATGAAGAATGTTAGACAATGATGTAAACTAGGTCCAAGGGAGAGTTTGTAGAATGTGTACCTAGTTAGTTTAGGAGCTTAATATAAAATGTCTTTCATGTCTTACATATATGTAATTGAATGGGTATGAATGAAATGAAATGTGTTGTTGATGCTTATAATGTTTAATATTTCATTGTTTATTGTGTGATAACACATATTAACTAACTATATAGGTTTGTGGTTGTTTACATAGTTCTTAGTCAATAATGGTTTAGAAACGTGTTTAAACTTAATCGTGTGAAGTTCTCATGCGAATGGACCATGCTAATGGACCATATGCATGAATACTTCATGCTAATGGACCAGTCGCATGACTGAACCAGGAGATCGGATTAGTCGCACGACTGAACCAGGAGACTGGATCAGTCGTATGACTGTGACATGAGATTGACTCAGTCGCACGACTGAACATTTAGTCGTGCGGATGGATCATCCGCATGCTTCAGTCGCACGAGTGAACCATGCTAATGGTTCAGTCGTACGAATGAAATCCCTAATCTATAAATACCACTTAATTCGTGCAAAAACGTAACAATTCGAATACCTACGCACATATTCGTACCCTAGCCGTCCAGAGACTCAAGAACACCTGTTCCAAGTACATAAATAAAATTTAATCATCTTGCAATTGTCCTTAATGTTTTGATTCATTCTTAGATCGATTATACTTGCGTTCTCACTAATTGGACCGCCAATCAAATAGGATTCCACATTATTTGGTTTGGTATACATGTAAATTAGTTAGTAATCCATACCTAAACGGTCCTAACAATTCTCTTGGGTAATGTTTCTTAAATCCAAATCAGAGACATTTGAATCGTTCAAACAACTGGTGAGTACATTGGAATCTCTCTACAAGCTAAAAGTGCGACATATTCGCTCAGACAACGAGACGGAGTTCAAGATTCAGTGGATGGAGGCATTCTGCAAAGAGAAAGGAATTGTACACCAGTTCACATCTGCCTACACTCCATAAATGAACGGAGTTACTGAACGGAAGAACATGAGCTTGATAGAGACAACAAGAACGATGCTAGCCGACTTGAAACTGCCCATCCAATATTGGAACGAGGCAGTTGCCAATGCACGTTACACCCTCAATCGAGTCTTGGTGGTCAAACGTCATGGTAAAACGTGTTATGAGTTGCTCTAGCGACGTAAACCTAATCTGGAGTACCTCGAACCATTTGGCGCACCATGTACGCTACTGAAGAAAACTCAGTCAGGGAATTTTAGTGAAAAGGATGATGAAGGGATATTTCTAGGATACAATATACCGAACAAGAGAGTTTATAACAACTCAATGGGCCAAGTAGAAGTGTGGTGCAACGTTGACATTCAGAGATACACCACCCCCTTGCTGGAAAGGGACCCGCTTTCTTCTTTGACTATGATGGATTCTTTAAGCCCTTCAACATCCCTCTCTCCCTTCCTGATGATGAGTTATCGACCAAATTGATGTACGATGTCCTAAACACACCGTCACTAGACTCGACAATATCAGGTTCACAAGGTGTATCTTCTAGTCCTTTAGGGGGAGCACTTGAGGTAAGCGACTCCTCCTCTGAAGACGAAGAAGTGGAGAATGATCAGGTGGATCAGGAGGAATAGGTTCCTGCTACTGCAAGTACACAAGCATCAAATGTTGATGCTTCTAACACTTCGGAACCTCACACTCCAACGACTACAGCTACTGAACCAAGAATTCAAAATCTGCATTAGGAAGTAGTTGTTCCCACCACTCCCGGATCTCGACTAAACGTATATCATCCTCTGGACAATGTCATAGAAGATGTACAATCGGGAGTACATACACGAAATCAACTATATTCAGCTGATTATGCCTCAGTCATGGAAAAAGGTTATCTTCATGACGGTGCCTATTATTGTTTTGTGTCTCAATTTGAGCCAAAACATGTAAGTGAAGCCTTAAACGATGAGGCATGGGCCAGTGCCATGTAAGAAGAACTCCTTCAATTCAAGAAGCTAGGAGTATGGACACTGGTGGATAGACCAAAAGATGCTAAAGTAATTGACACTAAATAGGTTTTAAAATGCAAGAAAGATGACCAAGGGGTCATAATAAGAAACATGGCTCGACTTGTCATTCAAGGTTTTAGACAAGTCGAAGGAGTTGATTACAATGAAGTGTTTGCACCTGTGGCTAGATTGGAAGCAATCAGGATTTTCCTAGCCTATGCATCTTACATGAAGATTAAAGTTTATCAACTAGATGTCAAGAGTGCATTCCTTCATGGTGAAATTCGTGAGACAGTGTATGTCAGTCAACCCAAAGGATTTGAGGATCCTTATCATCGGGACAAAGTTTACAAACTGGATAAGGCTCTCTACGGGCTACATAAAGCCCCAAGAGCATGGTATGAGAAACTCTCAACTCATCTGGTGAATCATGGATTTCGCAGAGGAGTTATTGACTGTACACTGTTCATCAAAGAAAAGGATGGCGACTTACTACTCGTACAAATTTATGTTGATGACATAATCTTTGGTTCCAAAAATGAAGAGTTATGTAAAGAGTTTGAATCTGTCATGAAAGAAGAATTTGAGATGAGCACAATGGGGGAGATGAAGTTCTTCCTAGGATTACAGGTGGATCAGACACCAAAAGAAATCTTCTTGCATCAAACTAAATATGTAGGGGACATCCTCAGTCGGTTTGATAGGGAGAATGCTTCAGCTGCTGGAACACCACTTGCCACGAACCACGATGTGGCACTCGACGAAAATGGTGATCTGGTTGTTGCGGTAATGTATAGAGGAATGATCGGATGGCTTATGTATCTCACAGCCTCTCGTCCTGATATCATGTATGCGACGTGTCTTTGCTCAAGATATCAGGCGAAATCGAAAGCCAACCATCTCATATGTGTTAAAATAATTTTCCGTTATCTGAAGGGTACTCCAACACTCGGGTTGTGGTATCCTCATGACGATGACTATGAGCTTACATCGTATAGTGACTCGGATTATGGCGGCTGCAAAATGAATTACAAGTCAACATCAGCAGGATGTCAGTTCTTTGGTAGACGGTTAGTCACCTGGCAGTGTAAGAAGCAGACCTCCGTTGCTCTGTAACATGTGAAGCTGAATACGTTGTTGCTGCAAGTTGCTCTTCACAAATCATCTGGATTCAACAACAAATGCGTGACTACGGTTTGCAATTTTCTAACACTCCTATCTATGTTGATAATTCTGCTACAATAGCCGTAACTAAAAATCCGGTCCAACATCCTAAAACTAAAAACATTGGCATTAAATATCACTTTATATGTGACTGTTTTGAAAAGCAATTAATCGATGTGGTTAAAACTAATACTGATTTTCAACGCGCCGACCTCTACACAAAAAAATTGATAAACCGAGGTTTTTATATCTATTAGAGGTTAATAGCGTCAAAAAGCAAAGTGATGTGATTTTCGAGGAAGAAAATACCTAGTCTGACATTCTTTATTTTAATTTTATTTTATTTTCCCGTTTATTAAAATCCAAAAACACAAAAATATTTTCGGTTTTTAAATTTTAGGGGGAGAATAGGTTAGATTAGTATTAAATTAGCTGTTTTATTTAATTATTTAAAAAACAAGGGAGAATGATAGCTTAGCTAAAAAGAAAGTAATCAAATCTGTGATACTGATTCAACGTTTATAGAAAATGATAGTATACAGGGAACAAATTGTTTGGGACTTCAAAAGAGTTTAACTGATTAAGATGCAAAATTAAAAGTTTAAGTCTTAAAAGCCTAAGCAAAATAAAAGGAAAAATGATAGTAAAACTAGTATGCTACCAAGGTAATATAGAGAAAGTAGACCTAGAGGCTGCTAGTTCATTATATGATGTGTCGGTAGATTCAACACAATAGATGAGTAGACCTCATTGGTGGTTTAAAATTCAATCTAAGTTGTTTAACTCGCTGTGGGTTCCCATCTTATCCCTGGTTAACACAATCAATGTAGTTCCAATAAGGGGTGAAAAGCAAAACAAACGCCACAAATGTGTGCGGCCGACTATAAAAATGAGCAAAGCACATGGGAAAATGAAAAATGCAATCAAGCTAATAACTTATGTTGTTGGTGCGTTATGTGAGAAAAGAAAATAAATGCTCTAACAAAAAGATAGGTTGTGTGCCTCTCTACTGTGCGGTGGCATTGACCTGAGGATAAGCATAACCTAAATATTCTAGAACTCATTGTGGTTTGCGCCTCTCTGCTGTGCGATGGCATTGACCTGAGGCTTGGCATCTCTTTGAAAGCTCTAAGAATAGTTTCATCTTGAAATATACCCGTAGACCGCTCAAAAATCTCCTAAGAAACGTTGTTTACCATATTAGCGTGGGATCCACAAATGCTTGTTGAAATAATTAAACCTAAAATCATCACCAATGTATGTCAAAAATCTGTGTATGGATTTAAGAGGACAAATATACTAACAATCATCGTGAGCTCCAATTCTTTAAATGTAAAATCATTATGTGCATCTTATAGCTCTAGTATGATTTCCTAAAATTGCTATTGACTCTCGGTCAAAATAAGAATCTAGCATCAAAATAGTGTATTAAAGTGTCCCAAATAATTATGATATACCTGTATGATTCTATAATGAATCGTACCAGAAATAATAAAATAGAATTAAAGTTGTGCTGTCCATGGAGTAAAATCGATTAGAAGTACCCTAATAGGTTTAAATCCATCTCCAATCAAAAATACAAAAATATGTTTTGGATTTAGTTTTTAAATTTCTAGTTGTTTTCATTTATATATTCTTAGTCGTTTGGTAGGTACAAGTCGGACTATTCATCTGAATTCAATCTGTGAATCACTCACTAAAAGGGATCATGTCTGAGGTGACCAATCAGGTTTTTAAGTTAAAAGGATCACATCTGAGGTGATCAACCGTTTTCAAATTAAAAAGGTCATGTCTAAGATGATCAAGGTCAAAATGTCTTATCAATAACTAACAGGTTAAGTGTTTGAAAATGCATAAGTTCAAACTCATAAGCTGACCCATTCACACGACTGGACCATAAGTATGGACCAGTTGCACGATTGGATCATGAGTATGAGCCAATCGCACGATTGAACCATACGTATGGACCAGACATATGATTGGACCATAAGCATGGGTCAATCCATGCGATTGGATCACTAGAATCAACCAATCGCATGAATGGAAGGGAACAATTGAGTAAGTCGCACGACTGAACCCTAGTCGCACGAATGGATGTGACCGACTGAGCCAGTCGCACGACTGAGCATCAGTCACATGAATGAAGCGTGTGAATAGGTCTAGTCCCATGACTGAAGGTAAACCTAGTATAAATAGAGGGGAGTCGGTCGCACATTTTCATCACAGTTCAATCGCTCCCAAATCGCACGAAAGCAAAGTTACTCTGCCAAAATTTGATTTCATCGATTTCGCTCTGTGATTGTGACTCTAACATGTACTCCCTTCATCTATAGGTACTTAGAGACTGAAATCGCACAAAATGCTTGGTGTAATCAAACCCTAACTGACCTAATTGACTAAAAAATAAAGAAATCTATTAAACCCTTCACATAGACCACGCAAATGTGCATAATAGTTAAAATGAAGGACATACAGTGATAGGTTAGGGTCCCTGCGAATCTAACGAGTCTAAACATAATGTTTAACATCAGGTTTTGACCTAGATTCGGGGTTAGAGTGTCGAACAGAGAGTTATGCGACTAGACACTCCGAATGAAATTCAATCGCACGATTGAGCTGGGCGAATGACTCAATCGACCGAATGAACAAGGCATATGAGTTAAATCGTACGATTGAACTCAGCCGCATGCTCAATCGCTCAACTGAACTCAACTGCATGCTCAATCGCTCGACTGAACTTAGCCGCATGCTCAATCACATGATTAAACTCAGCCGCATGGTTCAATCGCACGATTGAACCAAACTGATGTTAGAACAATTTAAATTTCAACAGTCTTTTGATATGAACAAACCTCATGTTTATGTGTCTTGTGTTACAGAAATATGACAGATAGGTGGATTATTAACACTAAGCATAACATTTGTGCTCACTTGGATGCCACCACTCAGAATGCTGCTGATTTTGTTAGGATTATTGCCTTTCTTAGGAGGTCGAGGATCTACAAAGCTATCTCGGCTCCATGCACACCCTACCGATCTCTACAGCAGGCCTTCTGGGAAGGTGCTTCAGTTGACAGATCTGCTGAGCCTTACTGTATACGCAACACCATTTTTGGCCAAGATATTGAGGTTACTGCAACGGATCTTAGACAGGTACTGGATCTGGGTGATGATGATGCCCACCCGACCAAGCGGCATCCCATGACAGTAAGGGGCTACTTTCTACGGATGAAGTAAACTAGGGACATCAACGCAGGTGTGCTCAACAAAAGCAACTTGTGTCCCCAGTTCAAGTACCTGACACATGTCATCAAGGAGGGGAGGATTTGATGATCTATCTGACCAAATCCAAAATGCTTACATGGCACTGGTGCTGAATCATCCCTTCGGCTTCTCCAACATGATCTTTTCTTACATGGTTGAGAACCTTGATGCCAAAGACAAGGAAGGCTTCTGCATGTATCCACGGTTTCTTCAAATGATCATCGATGAGAAGCTTCCTCTGATGCCTAAGGAGAAGGATGATGCGGTTATGTTAGAAGTGATGGATGATATGACATTGGGTCGGATGAAGGTGTACCGGGGGAAGCAGGTGAAGCCCCCAGTCAGGAGACTGTTTGTTCATCTGGCCTATGAGGATTATGTGGCGCCTGCAAAGAGGAAGTGGCATGATAGTGATTCAGATACAGAGCCCCTCATGACTGCCACATCCGATGACGATGACAACGATGATGACCATGAAGACGGTCAAGGTGGGGGAGATGTAGGTCCCAGTTCTTCACGGGCCACCGATACTTCTACTATATCTTCACCGCCTCCACTTATTAAGTCTTGTGCTCTAGGTGGATCTAAGCAGGTTGCTATCCACCCGGACTTTCTGATAGATAATGAAGAAGATACAGATGATGAGCCTCTGGTACGGACGGTTGGGAGCCGGGTCGCGGCCACTAAGAGAGGGCTCAGAGCAGTTGGTGGACGCCAGGCTGAGTCTAGGGGTGACGCTACTGATGTCACAGATCTTTCTTACACCCTGGACCAGCCCAACAGCCAAGGGGGAGCGCCTCTGGCAAAGGGCTCCAGAAAGAAAAGGATGGCCCAACCATACAGGATGAAGAACAAGAGGCCAAGATTTATTTTAATCACTTCTTCTGACACCACCACCACTGTCACTCCTACCACTACAGCCACCACCACTGCCACTACTCCAGCCACCACCACTACCACTACTTCAGCCATCACCACTACAACCACCACCACCACCACTTCTCCCATAGCCACTATAAGTCCATCTACCACCACTACCACAACCATTCCACCACATCCCACTCACACTCCACCTCCCATATTCACCACATCCACCACTACCACCACCAGCCACCAAGCAGGTCCATCAACCCACTCTACATTCACCACCGGACCCACTATACCCCAAATTTGGTTAGAAGAATAGCTCACCAACCTAAACAGCATCATGCTAAGGCTGTTTGCCACTGATGAGCTGAGGGCTTCACAGCTAAACAAGTTGATGGAGGTGAAAGCTGCCCAAGCTAAGCAGATAGTGCATCTGAGCGAGAAGGGTGCTCAGTACGAGAGGGCTTTAAGCCGTGCCCACCATGCACTTACAAGCCAAAATGAGTTGGTGTTGGATTCGATAAAGAGGATTGAGGAACTGGAGGAGAAAAACAAGATGATACTCCTAAAGCTAAAAGGATCTAAGTCTGAGCCACTGAAGATCAAAGATGGTGATGATGATGATGAGGACGAGGAGGAGGAGGATGAAGATGACAGTGAGGAGGATGTTGGAGAAGGTGGAACGTGCGGGAAAGATCGAGAGGACGAGGATGACCAGGAAGGTGATGCTGTTGCATTAGCATCTCCTCGGGCTCAAGAGAGGCGGACCAAACATAGACAAGATCAAGGAGCCTCATCCTCTGCTCCTCCAACTGAAGAACAAAAGGATCAAGATAAAAATAAAGCTCAACAAACCGATGAATTTGATGTCCAACCCCTTCAGCAGGTCAAGACTCAATTAACCATGATTCTTGACTTGTAAAGGATAGTTAGAAGGTCTGTGAGCTACACGCCAGAGGAGGGAGAGATCATACACGACCTGACGGATGAGCAACTAGCTGAAATATTCAGGCTGAATTCAGATGAGCTAGTCAAAGATGCTCCCATAGTTGATGTGACAAGTGACGATGAGCTTAACGATGTTGACAAAATCGATATAGAGGATGTCACGTCTGACCACTATCCAAAGTACACTGACCAAGAGGGAAATGTGATTCCCAACTTGGGTGACACTCTTGGCTGTGTTACATTCGAAAAACTGGATGAGATGGAGAAAGAAATAGATAAGGATGAAAGCCAAGCCCAAGCCTCAAATGTCGATGTTGATATAAAGAAGGCTGAATGGGCAGCTTGTTTTGCTGAAATTAGAGCCCAGCGCAAAGCTCCAAAGCAGAATGCCTACACCAGACTCTATAAAGTCAAGAAACATCAGAAGGTGTCTGGCAAGATCATAGCGTGGGCATATTTTGAAGATCTAAAGGTTTATGCTGTCAAAAGGGTGAAGGGAATAGAGTACTTCAGGTATCCTCATGACCTGAAGACTCTCCCTTGTTTTGAGCTCAACTAACTGGCATGCTTAAATTTGTTGTATGCTGATCCTAGAAAGATGTCAGGTTGGTTTGAGGCTGCTCTAAAGAAGGAATACCACACCAGATAGGTAAACTTCAGACCTCAACAACCGAAGAGGTACATCCGTAGGTCTGAAGTGGATCCTATATCTGAAAAGCCTAAAGTATTATTGAAGTGGAGTCCCCCGCGCACAATGTCAAAGATTCCCTTACGGGCAATGCCTCAGGATTTCACCCCACATTTCAAATGGTGGTACTATGATTGGAGGATGGGTGAAGCGATCATAGTTATAAATAGAGAGGACAAAATGGAAACTATCAGGGTATTCGACCCAAATTGGCTTACCAACTTGTTTGCTAACGATGTCTACACTTTATACAAGTGGCCACTGTTCTATGACGCGCAAGATATTATTCAAGCTCTCCAATTCCAGAATGTCATAAGGCTCTACTTTGCATTTGAAATACACACAAGAGTCACAAGAGAGGAGAAGTACAAAAAATTCAAAGAGCTTATGAAGAATGTCAGACAATAGAGTAAACTAGGTCCAAGGGGGAGTTTGTTGATATATATATGTACCTAGTTTATGTGCTTAATGTAAAAGTCTGTCATGTCTTACACATATGTAATGAATGAGTTGAATGAAATATAATATGTGGTTGATGCTTATAATGTTTAATATTTCATAGTATTATTATGTGTTAAAGTATAATGAACTTACTATATAGGTTTGAGGTTGTTGTGCATAGTTCTTAGTCAATAATGATTGAGAAATGTGTTCAAACTTAGTCGTATGAGTCTTCATGCGA
>BJCM01214386.1:0-16396 GCA_018326385.1 Flaveria bidentis | reverse complement strand
GGCCAAAGTCACGTGCTAGCGGTCGGAGTCCAGTCATTTTCCCCGCATACAACTATATGTTACTTTGGTCATTATGTGCCGGCTCGTCAGAAATCATAAAATCAAAGTTTGGCGGAGAAACTAAAAAATACTAAACTTGATAGGTCAAACTCGAAAAAATAAAATTTCACTATATATAGTTTAGTGGTTAAACTTTAATATTCTAAAATTTAGTGACCGAAGTCAAAAAACCGTACCGATAGCCAAAATATATAATACTAAACTCTAGTGGGTAAATGCGGTAAAAAAATTCACTATAAATAGATTGGTGGCCGAACTCAAAAATCTTAAACTTCATTGGTCAAAATCAAATAAACAAAACTTTTGGTTAAAAATATAAATACTTCAAACTAATGTGATTCTAGTCAAAAAAATTCAAAAATAAACTATGTAATTATAATAGAGTAATTAATAATAAAGTGATTGGATGATTTTATCAACGTAACCTTCAATTTACCAAAGAGTTTCAGAAAATATGATTTATATGTCAACTTACAAGTTTAGTTCTAAATCTTTACTGATTAGGCTAAATGTGTTTGAAGTAATGGGTTTGTAACAGGTCATTTCCACTAAGTTAAATTTTTAGTTAGATGACATGTTTAATGACTAATCTACTCTAATTTTATTATTTAACAAAACTAAACCTCTACTCTCGTTCACATACCCCTTCAAGAGCTTGCTTTTTATCATTTGCACAAACTAAAACCTTAAATTTCATGGTTCTGTTAATTAGCATTTGGTATAATATTAAATTTGTGAACAAAATAGATGGACAATAGAAACCAACGAAGAAGATCATTAGGGTTAGGGAAGAAAATGAGTCATGTGTTCTATTCAATAACTTAGACACACATAATGTATTGGTAGAAAGACGATTGAATACATTGAATCACCCAAAAATTAAATTGGGAATTAAGTTAGAATAGAGTGATGGATGGCGAGTATCAGGACGTAAGGAGGGGTAAGATGTCACACCCCAACCTTGACGGCGGAAACGTCGAGGTGAGAAGGTTAAGATCGTTCACAGACACATAACGCTATTATTAAATCCAAATATATTATTCATAAGTTTCAAGGTACATTACAAGCATAAGTCTCAAATAAGAAAAAATAATAAGAAATATAACAAGCTCATTCATTAAATTAACTAGGTCCATTTCTAGGTGTGAACAACTTAAAAAATGGCGATCAAACTTGAGTATTTCCTGAAACATGTTAAAAATAAAATGTCAACAATAATGTTGGTGAGATTTCCATAGTTTGCAATACATAAGTATATAAAAGATGATAATTCATGTTGTGAGTTAGAGAACAAAATAACTAGGGATGTAAGACAGAATGCACAATCAAACCTCGACAAAGTTTTACAGGTCTCAAACGTTTACAAGTATATACGATTAGCTAAGTGTACTTGGATCAACCAAGCAGGCTTGTCTGGCCCGTAGATCTATGACTTCGCTAGGCTAGCAATAGTTAATGATTGTATATATATTCGACATTACATGGTAGCCACAAAGTTCAACAAACCACAACATACAAGTAAATTGCCATAAGTTTACAAGAATCAAACGTGTTTACAAGTGCAAAGTTTATAATATAACATGTTTCACCCCAAAAGTGTAAAAATATAAAAAAGGGTATATAAATGCTCACTTGATCAAATAAGTATAGAATGACGATTAATAATAAGCAACGTTCCAACGTAATTCTCACAAGGCACCTATATATATATACATACATACATGTTTTAAGTTAATAATGAGATTAACGTTTTAACGCGAATTAGGGTTTTGATAGGAATTTGGGGACCTTTATAAATAATTACAACTAATTAGAGAAAATTATGCATATATTGTAGTCTAATAAAAGAAAAAATGTATCTTTCATAAAACTTTTAAAAAGATTTAAAATTTTTATAAAAATTTATGGATTTAATTTATAAGATGTAGGTAAATTCTATAAATATCATGATTAATCCACCTTTAAAATGATTAATATAATGTGATGATTTAAATTGTTATCTAAAATCTTATTTATAAAAATAACTAAAAACTATATTTGTTGATCAATATTTGTTAAATTATTTATAAAAATAATAAATAAATTTACAAAAAAGGAATAATTAACTTTTAAAAATAAACAAAAGTTATAAAACCAATTCTTATAATTTTTAGAAAAAAATCTAGATTCAAATGAAGGCTAAAAAGCCTTAAAAATGAAACATGGGGTCCCCCGGATTCGAACCGGGGACCTCTTGTTTAACCTCCTTCCATAGTACCGCAGAATAAAGGCTCTCAGCCGCAGTAATACTCAGTTTCAATTTCTTTTAAGTTCAATCGTTAATACGCCCCCAATTCCAAGAACCCTAGAATTGATTTAAGCCAAATTGAACTATCTCTAAATCAGATGAGTTTACAGTAATAATCATAGGGCTTTGATTTCCCATGAAGTTTCGAGTATGTAGGTGTGTTCAATTTACCCGAATAAAGTTAGATTGACGATGAACAGATGTAACAGATGCCGCCTTCGATGCTTGAACCCCAATTGCTGTTTAACAGTTAATGGTAATCAAATTAACATTGTGTGAAGCTTCGACTGATGCTCACGGTTCTAAGCCCTCAATCAATTAGAAGTTATAATGCTCGGAGACTAGGATTCGGTTAGACTCAGGTTCGCGATGAAAATGGTAACTATGTGCGGTGATTTCAGGTGTTTAGACTGAAATTGCACTTAGGAATCGATTAGAAACGGTAAATTGATTGCGTGGATTTAATTAATTTGATTATTATCGATCTTTAATGTTCAAACGGTTCGATGATTGAAAGCAAGTTTAATCGGATGATTCAAGCTTGTAACCGTAGCTTTACTCGATTTTTATACACTTCAATGTTCGAATAACACCAACGAATCGATTGGAAACGGTCTTGGTTCATTATTTGACGTTTTTAATGGGTTTTACGATCACCAGAATGTTGGTCGGCAGTGGCCGGAGTAAGACCGCCGCATTTACGGGGTGAGGGGGAATTGGTTTGGGCTTTTCTTTGAAATTTACACAATAGCCCCCTGCAGTTTGTTTGTTTGTCATTTTATGTTCGAAACTTGCATTTGAAGTTTTAAAATTGGCAAACTTAACCCCCTAACTTAATTACTTTAAGTTTTTAAACATTTTAAAGATTAGTAATTTTATAAATTAATATTATTATTAGTATTATTACTACTATTTTGTTATTATCATTAGTATTATTATTAGTATTATTATTATTACTATTATTAGTAACATTATCATTTTGATCTTTCAAATTAAGGATTAAAAGACAAATTAAAGAAATAAGCATAAGCAATCTATGAGTTTCGTATTTGACACAAAGATCCTTACAAGAATTAACAACGCTAACTTTCAATTAACGCAAAAATACAAGATGTTATATAAGATTTTCTGGTTTAGATTCTCCGTCGATGACTTTAAAGGATTATCTAAAAATTGATGGAATAGCAAGAGGATGGCCAAGTTAACTAGGAGTTAGGGGTTTGATGACGGGTCACCGTGGGCGGGAGGTGGGTGATGGGGGCTCAACTTGTGTCCCTAGGACCACTAGCATTGGTGATTGAACATGCTGACTGGTGATTGAACATGTTGACTGGTGGTTGAAATAAATATATGACATTGTTTTTCTGGTTGCGCGGGTTAAATTACTAATTTGTCATTTTTATATACAAGGGTAGTTTGGTTATTTTTAAAAATTAATAGAAAATATAATGTTAGATAGGTAGACAGGGGCAACCCGTGGGAGGAGCGAGAGTGCAACTGCACATGGCCCAATCTCTTGAGGGACCCAAAGTTTTTATAAATATATATATATATTATTATTATATATATATTAAAAAAATCATTTTTAGAATTAACTCGTTACATATTTTAAATTAACCCATTACACAATTCAAATTAATCCATTCTATCCGATATAACTTGTGTTCCATTTAACCCATTTAATTAGTTAATCACACACAAACAATATAAAGTTCATTAAATAAAAACAAAAGGCAGTAAAAAAAAACAATAGACCAGTGGATTGTTTTGGCAAAGGATGACCCATTTTCTTAGTTGACATCGGGGCCCTAAATCATCAACACCAGCGTTATAGATAAAGGACATGATGTTTTATAAATTCATTACATACAAGATGTGTAGTGTAACTTATAAAGATTAAAATTCAAACTTATAAATTGATAAATACTTAAAGAATATTTTCTGTAATATATCTTTTAGAGTTGCTTCAAACTCTGAAAGGAAGAAGAAGAATTAGAAGGCTCTCGCCTCTCGGGCTTTAATGAACCTTGTGGGCTTCGGTCAAATCCACACGTATATTGGGCACTAACGTAACGCATATATTTGGGCAAAAAATAATTCATTACAGTAAATTAGTAATTTGAAATTTGAATACTCTAATATTATTAATTATCAATTTTTTGTGCATATTAGGTTGTATCTTACGCATATCTGGTTGCACTTATTTTTGAGGTGGTTTTTGTTATGTTTTGGGGCGGGATTTCAGATAAATAAGGCGGTTTTGTTATGGAGGGTTATTTTTTGGGATTATAATGTTATGAAAAATAAAGCTTTTTTCATTTTGAGCGGTTCCCCGTTGAAAAAAAAGTTTTTAAAATCGTATTTTTGTTTAGCAGCAAAAAGGTTCAATGTATTAAAAAAATCTATTCTAAAATTGTTAAAATTAATAATTTTTTTCCTTGGTTCAACGCTACCACCAGGATTTAAAGATTTCGGTATTTCATTGTATAGTTTTCGATTAGCCACAACAATAAGGAACACACTAACGCCATGTAGTAAGAAGAAAAACGACGAAACTCCCTTCGCGTTGCGTGTGGAAAACTAGTTAAATATATCAGAAAATTGAAACTCTAATTAATTATATATGAAAAGTTATATAAAAAAATTTAGTATTAAAAAGTTTTGAACAAGATTAAAAAGTTTTGAACAAGTTCAAAACAATTATACATATGAAGTCGCTAATAGGCGGTTGTTATTATCACAATCATCATATGGTATCTATGTGACTATTGTGGACTCTTAAGATGAAAATTTACCTCTATAATATTAAACCATTTTAGATTAGAGTAAAATGTATATTATATTAAATGATAAAGATATCGATGACAACATTTTTATTCAGTTGGAACGTTACCTTATAAAAAATTAAGTGGTTTAAGGGGCCATTAGCTAACTCTCGGTTAATAAATATTATTGATATAAAATAAGATCAAAATTGATAATACGCGTAAACATTTCTTAAGTTGATATAAAACTGATCAATAAATGAAAATTATGATTATTAAACATGAGCTTTTTTCCTTTGTTATAAGTTTTGAAGGTAGTGAAATGTCATATAAAAGGAAAAACTTCATTTAGCCTTTCCTTTAGTGGCGTATGTGTGTGTGAACGTGAGATGGTCCAATTATGTTTTCTACAATAAGTGAAGTTTCCTCTCCTAAAACTTCTATAGCAAGCTTTTTAATAACGAGTTTCCAACTTTCCTCATCTTTCTTCATAATGAGGATTGTGGGATATGAAAATTTTGATGTAAGTTCCTTTGAGTCAACTTTTAGTAGATATGGGTTATTGTCAAAAAACATATGTGTCCCGTTTGAGTTTCGATATTAGAAATTACATATAAAAAAAAAGTATTAATTCACTTGACCTGTGGCCTCTCCATGAACCTTGGGAAGAACAAAGGAAATAGAGAAAATGTTTAAAATACGATAAGCTACTTATTTGTAATTTCGTATTGTGTGAACTTGTGTATTTAAAACAATAATTTTGTATACAAAATCACCGTAAACACAAGAACAAATACTTGATTGTTTTTCACATATATTTTTAATTAAAAAGAAATAAAGAAATAAATACAGAATTGATATATGCATGTATGATGTATATGATGTGATTATTAAGAGAAATGATGAATGTTGACTTGACTATCATTTACTGGAGATATGGCCTATTATATCTGGCTTGTGTCCCTACCCGCATCCTCCGTCGAGCTGTCTCACACCCTTGAGGATTTGGCCCTGTCTTTCCAGCTTTTAAGATGTGATATAAGATACTCACATTCTCACCTCCTAATTAGTAATTTATCATTCATTTAACATTTACAGCTTCATTAGTTCACCGTTTTTAACTTCTCATAATACTATGTGTTGTGGGAGCGTTATTGCGGACACTATTCTAGTTGTGAACAACGCAACTGGGTGGCGCAACTGGCGGCGATGGGTGGGGTGTGGTCACGAGTAATGTGAAACATTGGATTTTATTGGTTTTTAGAAAAGAGAGTTATAGGCTCGTTAAAAAAACTAAAATTTATTTATTTTACTTGTATGTACACATCTTCAATATTTATATAAATCATCTAATCTGACTCTCTTTCTTTCTAACATGTTATTAGATTTTTTTTGTCTCGACCATAAAATAGAGTTCATCATTCAATTCCGAAGAAGACACACTAATTTTTCAAGCAAGTAAGAAGGTGGTCGAGTATTTGATCGAGCAGTCTTAACATCAATGATCACTAATGAGATCTCTTCACCTTTCCCCTGATTGCATTTATGACGAATAGAGTTTTAAAACGTTTCCGTTTAAGTATACAATTATTAATTATGTGCATGTTTGGTAAAAGCAACTTTTTTGCTTTTTGATTTTTTGGATGGGTAAAAATACCAAAATATCCCTCTAGAGAAGTTAAAAAATTAAAATTTTTAATTTTTTGGTTTTTTTGGATGGGTATTTTGGTTTTTTTACCCATCCAAAAAATCAAAAAGCAAAAAAGTTGCTTTTGCCAAACATGCCCTATATGTATATCAAATGATTTGTTAGAGCAATATTCATTTTTTCAACAAAGATAGGAGGTTAGATGTATAGTTGGATTCACCGCTTTTCAAAAAGTAACGGCTTCTCTTCGACAACTAACGTACAGTTTTACTTCGGACGCGTTGGATGAATATTTACAAATTTAATATTTTGTTATATTAATTCATGTATTTAGATGGTTTAAAAATATTAAATAAATTAAGTAACTCGTTAGAGTATATTTTTTTTCTTTATGCAATGTTCAGTCAGCATAAGGTCAATATCACGTAAAACAATATTAGAGAATAACACGAGTATAGGTTCTATCCCATGACACATAGCCTAAGGACGGAAGGAAGCATGCATACACTATCGTAACATTTGACGGGTAGGGTAGGTAGGGTGGTTTTCGATTCGTAAAACCCTGATGGAAGCCGAGTTTTGGAATGTTAGCAGGGCTAGCCCAAGGATGGGGTCGAAGGGGCCAACCGTTTAGGGTTTAATCTCATGATAGACCCTAGATATTAAAATAATTATATAATTTAAATATTACACATTTGAAATTGGACCAATTTTACTCAAATATAATTCATGTTAAACCATTTCACTCGCTTAAGTAGTTCATCACATACAAACAATAAATATCGTTATAATATTTTTTTAGTTTAAGGCCTTATTTTCTAGCTCGTCACTAGCCCTTAAATCCTCAATCACTGGCCTTGAATATTAGGCAACCTTGGCGTGTATGGTTGGTGATAATGTGGTCCGCCCCTCACTCCTCTCACATGGGTTTGAGCCTCAATATTTTTATTTCCGGTTTTTCTTTAATTTTTTTCTTTTGCTTTTTCATGTTTTCTTCTTTTGTTTTCCAATATTAGTTTATTTTCTTTATTGCTTTAACGAGTTTGCCGTTTCAATATTAAGTGATGTTTACAGGGCAATGTAAGACTTAAATTTATGTTTTGATCTTCAAAATCAAGTCATCACAATTTTATACATTTTTTTTCGTTTTATCACGTTAACATCACCACTCAACCGCTCATAACGAATTCCGTAAAACACAAAGTATCAAGCGGTCTAATTCCTACTTTGAATACAAGCCATGTTAGGTTGACCTCTAGTTGTACGGGTTCTTGCACAAGTACGTGAAAAGAAAAGGATGTTTCTTAATAAATTATTAAATGATGTTGTCTAATTATTTATTATACTTCGTCTTTTTTTACGTACGATTGTATTTGTCTAATAGCTTGTTCGTAACATATCGACACATCAACATACTCAATAAACAAAAACAGATTCATTTTTATAATGTCGGATTTGTATATATTAACAATCATCCTATTTGTAGAAATATAAAAAGAAACAAAAATCTGGTATGTGATTAATATTAATTATCAAACTACCCAAATGTCAATTCACTTCATTATTAGTAAAATAATCTGGCTTTATATTAATAATGATTTAAATTCTTCTCATTTCCTAGTTTTATTGGATAGATTAGTTCTGAATGACTATGTTTTTTTAATTTTATATGAAGAAATAAGAGTTGAAAGTAGACCAAAACATGTGACCTTGATCTCATCATGAACATTAGCCTCCATCTTTATCAGTATACCTAACATCCACAATTCAATTCAAATTTAATATAAAATTTGATTGATAAGTCGAGTAAAACGACGGGGGTGATTTTTTATATATATGAAAAAAAATACTGGACTAAAAAGCAATTAAAAGCTTCGAAAACAAATCGGACTAAAACCCCAACACTCATAAATCAAACACGGGTGGGTAGAGATTACCCGGGTTTGAGATTCAATAGCGACATACATGTGTTTACCGCTAGGACAATCGTTTTTTACTTTTGGGTTAAATGCTGCAACAAAATCTTTTAAACACACGTTAATTTCTGAAAAATAAAAATAAAACAAAATCCAACCGTAGCTTGTCACGTGGCAAACCAACGAATCACGATAAAGTATTGTTCATCAATCATTAATGTTTGTTATTCGTATTATATATAAATAATTTGATATCACATGTTATGTTTTGTAATGGTAATTCCCTTTAGATCTCGTAAACTACATTTAAATAGGTTTAAAGCTAATGGTATTTGATAGATGAATTTAACTATTACCATGATCAATAAACTCAAGTAACATTACTTATATTACCGATACCAAAGGGATATGTGTCTTAAAAGTTACTATTCATAACGGTTAGACCGATGATAAAATGTCATCTGTCAACTTTCATCTATTTGTCATAACATCGATCTAATATGCATCTTTGGTTGTCATATATCCTTGTGTTGACATATGAGGTATTTCCTAGGCCCGTTTCACTCAAGAAACTTACCAAGAAGGAAAAATTTGTCAATGATGTGCTCCATTGCCTTCCCCGCTCACACGTTCTCAAGATGTAAGTGTAATCAATTTCAGGGCACTCAAAGATCCAAATATTTCGTGACCATGCATCCCACATCATTAATCGATCATTAGTTCCAAGTTTCAACTAATGTGGAAGGCGCCTTACATTTGTAACAGTCCAAATACAGTATCAAATATTGTCCGATTTAACAATCCGCATGTCCTGATGTGTCCGTCTCCCATGGTTTTAAAACGATGTAGAATGTAATATCCTCCCCCACCGGGAGCCAAACGTCCTTGATAGGACACACATCCAACCCTCAGTCTAATACTATTCGTAACAGGACCAACTACCGTAGTATATATTGTTCACGTTGACAGCCAACACACCCTCATGCATCGCGCCCTCACGATTTTAAAACACATATGATCGGAAATATATCCAGTCCCATAAAATGAAGCTTATTTCCCTTCCCAACCGTCGTAGGGTAGGTTGGTATATGTGGCAAACCCATTCTACAATACGTGAGTGTAAGTATAGAAGTTTACACAAACACATAAAAGAGGTACGGGTAATGTATTTATTTCAGATATACTTTTTATAACAGCTAAAACGGAAATATAGTAAATGGATCAGTTGTTATCCAGTTACCTAACATAGATTTTTATAAGAATAGCTAATTAATAGGGATACGTCCAATACGTGACAGATAATTATCTTATAGATAACCAAGAGGTTTTTGGTCAGGTCCAAGACAAACTTTTATAAACAGATATCACGTTGAGATTACCAAAACTCTTCTCATACTCGTTCCATTATCATGTCTACACCAATATAAGATTCTAGTCGATACAATTTAAAAGTTTTTTATATATAAAAAATATTAATCATAACGTACACTAGCTAATAACTGAAAATCATAAAACATACGAGTATATTTTAATCGATCCATGTGCTTACTATAAAAGATACAAAGCCACTGACACTCATTACCTGACCTGACCTGACCTCTCTCTTTCACCATTAAAAACTGAGAGAGAAACCTACAGAAGCGTCGGCTTCTTGTCACCGGAGTCATCCCAATCCTTATGTTGTTGGACCGACCCAAACGAAACTCCGGCAGCTGCAGCTGCATTAACCCTGGTTCCTCCAATCGAACTCAAAAACGCTGAGTACCCACCGGAGGACCCAGGCCCCAGCCCAAAAAGATCCAGGGTGGTCGGCGCCGGTGGTCGCATCAGTAACTGATCTCTTCCGGTGGCCGGAGCCCCGAGCCCCAGCCCTGAGCTGTCGCTCATCTCTTGTTTTGTTTGAGTTTGAATAATATTATTCCATTGAGTACCAATGCTAGCTTCTTGGTAGTGATCGGTGGCGGAAGACGACGACGGTAGTGGTGGTGCTAACCCGAGTGCATGGAGGAACGAGGTGTTCGACGACGTTGCACCCATTTGAGCTGCTTTCTGCAGCAAAGCGGTGGCGGAGAGAGCTGGTTGTGGAGACTGTACGTACCGACGGTGGTGTTGGTGTTGGTGTTGGTGGTGGTGGTGTTGGTGGAGGGGGGTTGGATGATCAGATGGTGGGAATAAGGACGAGGTGGAGGTGGTGGAGTGATACAACGAGGAGGATAAAGAAAGCGACATTGGTTCGACGATGGTGGTCCGATCAGCTCCGGTGACACCACAGATCAGATTGGAGTAAGATGATGGGGATGATTGAGACGATGGTACGACGGAGGATGATGCGAAGATACTTGCGAATACGCCGGTGGTGGTGGTGGTGGTGGTGGTGGTCGCATTAGTGTTACCGCTGGTGGTGGAGCCACCGCTGACGGTGGTAGGTGTGGTAGCGGTTGTTGCAGCCTCCGTCTCCACCACCGCACCTGCTTTCTGGTGCTGTAACACCCCCATTGCTTTCTCCGGCAAGTCTGTAGCAAAAAAAACAAGATTATTATTTAATAATTTAAAAAAGTTGATGGTAATTAACTAATAATTTATAATTATGAAGCAGTTAATGAATGTGAAAAAGTATAGATTTTGAACTTTGCTATTAGAAGCAAAAGGAAGAGCAGGAGCAATCATGGCGTCCTTTTTCATACAAAATCTATCTTTTTAATTCACTAGCTTTTACTTCGATCTTTGAGCTCTTAATTAATGGAGTTCTACGCTTAAAATACCAGAAGATGACAAACGCTTTGCTAACAAACAAACAAACTAACTAACTAAACGATGCCAGTGGATCCACGAGGATAAGCATAATGAAAGTGAAAGTAGTGCGATGAAGACGACATATTGTGATCGATAAACTGATAAAGTTCACCTGAGCTGAGAACGGATTGGACCGGAGAGAGTACGCCGGTGGACGGAGTAAGCGGCGGTGGCGGTGGACTACACGACGGAGATACGACAGCTGCATCCGCTTTGTCGGCATCTTGAGCATGAGTATGATGATGATGATCAGAGTTGTTATTTGGAAGGTTTTGAGTTTGAGATCTCGCGCTCTCTTGTGCTAACGCATCACAGAAAGCTCTATGCGTGATGAAGCTGTCTCTCCTTCATAATCAAAATTCAAAACACAATCAGAAACATCTCAGATGTATGAATTTGACACGATTTATATGAGATTGATGAAGAAATTGAACCTTGAGAATAAGGTGCCACAATCACATCTATACTCTTTGGTACCACAAGTTTTCATATGCGCTTTCCAATCCGATTGCACGGCGTACTTCTTCGAGCACCGTTCGCACTTCCACTTCTTCTCGCCGTGCTTCCGAGAGAAGTGTTTTTTGATTCCGGTGAGATCGCCGAGAGCTCTCGACGGATCGTGATGAACGCAGGTTTTCTCCGGACAAACGTAAACGCGTTTTCGTATCTCCTTACCGTCTCGTTGTTTCAGCTTCCACGGTAAGTTATGCCCTCGACGATGAAGCTGAAGGTTCTGATCGCGTTGAAATCCTTTGTTGCAGATCTCGCATACGAATCGATTCGTAGCGAGTAGCGTCGTCGGTGACAGTGCGATCACCTCCGCATCTGGATCTGCAACGAACGAATTGAACATATATATGATCAATATCAACATCAAATCAAAATCACTTTACAAGTTTACAGCAAAAGCTTTACGATAACAAGTTAACAACACGATATCAATGTTTACCAGGCATTCCAGGTAGATTCCTCTTCTTCTTCACCGGTTGCATCTCAGAACGAGCTCCAGTTACGTTGCCACCCGATGAACATTCAGTTCCTTCAGCGGAAACCGCCATTGCAGAAGAATTCTCAAAATCAACCATTAGTTCAACTACTTTCCAAACTACACTTAATTAAACTCAATTCCTTAGGTTTCTGATCTTATGTTGCTATTCACCAGACAAATTCACAGTTCATCATCACTTATAATATCACACCGCCTCAACTGAAGCATCATCATCATCTTCTTCTTACTGTAACAAACTAAAACCAAAACGTATGCAACATTCCACTACTATAGATTACATCCACTAGCAAACCACCATAATCTTCAACAAACTGTGACCGGAGCACGACGGAGACGACGGAGACGACGGTCTAACATGGCGGCCATAGTTGTGGGTAAAAGAGATGATAAAAAAAGAGATGATAATTGGTGTTGATATTGATATATGGTATGATGATATGATGGAGTTATTGAAGACTAAAAAACGTTGAAGGGAAAAAACTCAGAAAGGAGGGTTAAAAGAGGGGGTGGTTAACCATGGTTAAGGGGAGGTACTTCGGGCACAAGTTAAGAGTGGGTTGAAATCTTGGCCGTACACGTGGTGGGATCAGCGAGAGGGTGGCATGTGTCGGAGAAGACGTAGTACTGGTACTCCAACCACGACGCGTTGGCTTGTCGTGTAGCGTGAGACTTTGAAAATGAGTTCACATACGAATGAGTAACACGTCACGACAAAATATGCCATGGGGGCACTTTTGTCATTTTGTTATACGTGTATAGTGTACTGACTATTTTTGACCCTCCTATCAGATATTCAAATGCCTAATTGGATAGGCATATAGCTAAGGATTTCTTTAGGAATAAATTATTTTATACAGAAAATTAAGACAAATTTGTTTTAACGGTAAATATACGATCCTGTTTCGAATAATACATGTTATAGTAATCGTGTTCACTTATTTTTGTCCCAGCTTGAACCACACTCCCAAGCCCTGCTGGAGAAAAACGTTGTTAAAAAAACTCCCTGACTCAACTTTAAACATTTTGTTCATAGTGATAGTTGAATTTATGACCTTTAAATATTTGTATGTCATGATTAACTAATCTTAATCAGATAAAATTAATACAAATGTATCAAGTTTTTTAATAAGCATCATGTTATTACGGATGTGTAATCTCATGAGAAAAATTACATGCATTGCACTGTTAGTATTAGCGTAATTAATTACATTATAAAGTGTGTGAAGTTGTTATAAGACAGTTATGGAGATTGAAATTTGAAACATTGATGGAAAATATTATTATGACACATATGTTGCGGCCTAACTATTTTAAAAAGTAATTTAAATTAAATTTATAAGAAAGGTAAAGAAAAAAAAAATAGCTGTAGGCCGCAAGGTTTCAAACCAACTCAAATGTCACGCATCTAAGTATATTACTAGCTACTCCAACTCAAATCTTTTTAGTCAACTTCCGAAATTACATATTAGATAAGCAGTAGTGTTTGATAAGTAAAAATTCTAAAAAAAGAAAACAAATATAAAAAGAAAAACTTTTGATGGACTAATTAGAATGTGCACGTGGCATGGCTGTGTAAAACCATCGAGCATGTTAACTGTGTTATAGTATAATATTGTATATGTATATTATGTAGTATATTTTTTAGAGTTTAATTTTATATATTTACTTAAAACGATTAGAAATAACGAAAAAAGAACAAGGTGCATTACGGATATTGATAGTTACAGAGATTTTGTTATAAATTAGAGCATTAACAACCTGTTTTTAATGGAAAACTTACAGAGTTGTATCTTATTTCCTCGTATATAATTTTACTTGAAAATTATATTACTTTCTTAATTTTATTCCATTTTATTTCATTTCATTTTATTCCATTATATTACATTCATTTCTTTCAAATCAAACGCCTCCTTAAAGTTTACCAACCCAATAACATAGAGTCACGTAAAATATTTCGGTCCAAAGTACACAATAGCTATCTTTCTATAAATAAAGAAACATAATACAACATTAGAGGCAACATCTTAAAAATACCAAATTGTTATGTGGAAACTGAAACTTAAAGAAAATCAATAAAACTAAACATGTAATATGTAGACTTTTTTTAATCACTATCCTCTACATAGATGTGTGTGTATATAGATAGTGGTATGGATCAAATGAAAACGTAACATAATTTTACATACTCGTCACACATAGATTGCATGCACGTAACAATTCTTCATTTGATATAATGTTACATATACGTAAGACTTTTCATATTTGTATTTATGTTTAATAATTAATATACACATAACAAATAATTAATTGACCTTTTATCAATATATTATGAGCACTTCAAGTTAACTAGTTGGTCTAAAACAATTGATACAAAAATTTAAATTTAATGTACATTTAATACACAAAATTGTAATTTGTTTTTAATTAATTATTAGTTTCCCTAAATATTTCTCCCAATCTAGAGATTTTGTGTAAACGAACATGCAAATGTGAAGTGTAAACGAACATGCTAATGTGAATGTTTTTATCAGACCCCATTCATAGCTTTGACTTTTGAATACACTAAAGGATCCAAAAGAATATTTATTTGCGCCCATCGATAATCGTCCAAATACAAGGCCTTTCAAACAATATATATCACAAGTAATCTCAACTATCAATTACCTTAATCGTTATAATTAATTGTAGATAAAAATTTGTTATCTGAGTATTTTAAAAATAATTATTTTTGTTAACATTTTACAAGTTTCTTTTATTTTCTTAAATGTTCATAACACTTGTACAATGTTATTTTTGTTATCTGAGTATTTTAAAAGCTATCGTTTTATTATTTTTAAATTTAGTACAATGTTGTTATTTAAAAAGTTAAAAAAATTATGTTTTGAAGCTCATATTTCAACATTGTGTGTTTAATACAGCTCATTGTGTAATTTTGTTAGTGATCGTGTTTTTTTAATACTATTATGTTTTTTTAAGGATAAATTTTACAAAAAGTATAATGGTGTAATAACATTGTTATTTATCTCTAATATGTAAAACATAGTAATAAATTAACAACTAATTAATCTAATACATTCAAAACAATGATAAAATAAAGTCGCATTGTGTTTTTTTATACTCGTTATGTTATCTTGAACACTATAAGTTTTGAAAAATACATTGGTGAAATAACATTATTATGTAATTTTAGTTGTAAAACGCAATATTAGATAACAACAAATATATATAATCTATTAAAAACAATAAAAAAACAACACATTATGTTATCTTCAATATTATGAGTTTTGAAAAATAAATTGGTGAAAATATATTATAATATACTTCTAATTGTTCAATATAATAATAGATAACAATTTTACATGATCTATGAAAATAATGATAAATAATACAAAATGATCTAAAGCATAACACGTTGATAAATACATTTAACAAATAACATAAAATATAAGACACAATTAACTAATATTTGACACAGTGAACGTATAATACACAATAAGTTGACGTATTTGACAAAATGACTAAAATAATATCCTTTTTAAAACAATAAAAAACATGTATTAAGATTAAAATTTGTCTTAAGCTTTTTAGATTTATCATATTTTTTTATTATAACCTTACCAACTATTTTCATTACAAAGTATGTGAAGCATTTAGCTACCGGTTTAAATAGTTTAATATTTTTAAGTCCCTATAAATCAATAATTAGGTGTTGTTTGTTTTTTCTGCATAAAAACGTCTGCAGTATGCGGACCACATTTGCCGACATCTGCAGCAGAAGAGGTGGATCAAATGTCTGCGGTTTGCAAGAAAAAGATCGTTTGTTTTTAACATCTGCAGTCTGTAACAAAAACATTTCTAAACAAAAATCAAAACTTATCTAATGGGAATTTTACAGCTTTTGATCCACCATGAACATCG
>BJCM01214380.1:0-18079 GCA_018326385.1 Flaveria bidentis | reverse complement strand
TAACCAATTTAAATAACATTACAAATAATACCCATGAACAAAATGTCATATTAAGTTGTTCCATCTCAAATGCAACTTATTTAGAAAACCCATTTTCTAAATTGGTGTAATTATTTAATTGCATGATCATATCATCAATTAAATATTAATTGGTGTTTGCTAAGCTTGTTATTGGGTATGACCCGACTTGGATCATAACGTACTAACCACATCAATATTCTATGTGTCTTGGGCATAAAGAATCCAACACGGAGTTAAACGGATTTTTCGTTATCTAAAGGGTACTCTAACACTCGGGTTGTCGTATCTTCATGATGATGACTTTGAGCTTACAGCGTATACTGACTCGGACTATAGTAGTTGCAAGATGAATTACAAGTCAACATCTGCGGGTTGTTAGTTCTTTGGTAGATGGTTAGTCACCTAGCAATGTAAGAAGCCAACATCGGTTGCTCTGTCAACTTGTGAAGCTGAATATATTCTGCTCCAGGTTGTTGTTCACAAATCATTTGCATTCAACAGCAAATGCGCGACTACGGTTTGCAATTTTCTAACACCCCTATTTTTGTTGATAATTCTGTTGCTATTGTTGTCACCAAAAATTCGGTCCAACACCCTAAAACTAAACACATCGGTATTAAATATCACTTTATACGTGACTGTTTTGAAAAGCAATTAATCGATGTTGTTAAAATTAATACGAATTTTCAACACGTCGACCTCTACACAAAAGCATTTGATAACCAAGGTTTTTATATCTATTAGAGGTTAATGGCATGAAAAAGAAAAGTGATGTGATTCTAGAAGAAAAAAATGCGCAGTCCAACAAGTTTTTAGTTTCTTTTATTTATTTATTTTTATTTTCCTGTCTAATAAACTCCAAAAACGCAAAAATATTTTCAGTTTTAGTATTTTAGGGGGAGAATAGTTCAATTTAGTATTTAATTAGTGCAGTATTTTTTTATTTACTTTAAAAAACAAAGGAGGAGGACAGCTTATCTAAAAGAAATGAAATCAAATCTGTGAGTCTGATTCAAAGTCTATGGAAAATGATAGTACACAGGGAACAAATTGTTTGGGATTTCAAAAGGATCAAATTGATTAAGATGCAAAATTCAAAGTATAAGTTTGAGAAGTCTAAGCAAAATAAAAGGAAAAATGATAGTAAAACTAGTATGCTACTGAGGTAACATAGAGAAAGTAGACCTAGAGGTTGCTGGTTCATTATATGATGTGTCGGTAGATTCAACACAATAGATAAGTAGACCTCATTGGTGAATTAAATTCAAACTAAGTTGTTCATCTTGCGGTGGGTTCCCATCTTATCCCTGGTTAACACAATCAATGCATATCCAATAAGGGGTGTTGAGCAAAATAAACAACACAAATGTGTGCGGATGACCATAAAAATGAGCAAAGCCCATGGAAAAATGCTAAATGCAATCAAGCTAATAACTTATGTTGTTGGTGCGTTATGTGAAGAAAGAAAAATAAATGCTCTAACAAGAAGATAGGTTGTGTGCCTCTCTGTTATGCGGTGGCACTGACCTAAGGATGAGCATAACCTAAATATTCTAGAATTCATTGTTGTTTGCGCCTCTCTGTTGTGCGATGGCACTGATCTGAGGCTTGGCATCTCTTTGAAAGCTCTTAGAATAGTTTCTTCTTGTCAAATACCCGTAGACCGCTCAAAAATTTCCTGAGGAATGTTGATTACCATAAAAGTGTGGGATCCACAAATGCTTGTTGAAATAATCAAACCTAAATCATCACCAATATGAGTCAAAAATATGTGTATGGATTTAACAGGACAAGTATACTGACAATCATCGTGAGCTGCAATTCTTAACAGTCAAAATCATTGTGTGCATCTTATATCTCTAGTATCATTTCCTAAAAGTGCTATTGACTCTTGGTCAAAACAAGAATCTAGCATCAAAATTGTCTTATTAAAATGTCCCAAATGAGTCTGATATATCTGTATGATTCCATAATGAATCATTCCAGAAATGATCAAATTAACTTTAAACTATGTTGTCCCGGAATTAAAATCTATTAGAGGTTTTTCTAAAAGATTTCAATCCATTTCAAATCAAAAACACAATAATATGTCTTGTTTTGTTTTAAATTTCAAGTTTGCTTTTCTATTTTTCTAGTCTTTTGTTATTTAAAAGTTGGACTATACAACTAAATGAAATCTATGAATCACTCACTAAAAGTGGTCATGTCTAATGAGACCAATCGGTCCTATTAAAAGGATCACGTTTGAGGTGATCAAATGGTTTTAAATTAAAAAGGTCATGTCTGAGATGATCGATGTTCATAATGTTAGATATCACATGGTAAAAGTTTAAGTGTTTGTAAGTATGAGCCAGTCGCACGATTGGACCATAAGTATGAGCCAGTTACACGATTGGACCATAAGTATGAGCTAGTCGCACGATTGGACCATAAGTATGAGTCAGTCGCACGATTAGACCATAAGTATGAGCTAGTCGCATGATTGAACCATAAGTACGAGCCAATCGCACAATTGAATCATAAGTATGAGACAGTCATACAAGTGGACCATGAGTATGGGACATCCATACGATTGGATCACCAGAATGAACCAATCGTACGACTGGACGAAGAAGTCTAAGCCAGTCGCACGATTGAAGCATGCATATGGGTCTAGTCGCACGAGTGACATTAAAATAGTATAAATAAAGGGGTGAGTCGGTCGCATTTCTCACCACCCTTCAAAGCATTCAAACTTCTCTCATACGCAGACACTCTGCCCAAATTTCCTTTACCTTGATTATTTGCTAATTGTGACCCTAACTGACTTCTCATACATCTACATGTATTATGAGACTGAAATCGACAATAATGACCGGTGTAATCAAACCATACCTGACCTAATCGATTAAAATCAAGAAAATCGAATAACTCTTCAAATAGACCACTTAAATGGACAAAATCATTGATATAAAGGACATTAAGTGATATTTAGAGTCCCTGCAAATCTTATGAGTCTAAACACGACGAACATCAAGTTTTGACTAAGATTCAAGGTTGGAGTGTCGAATAGAGTCATATGCGAATGGACATTCCGAATGAACTTCAGTCACATGATTGAGCCAAGCGTACCATTCAATCGCACGAATAAATCATTCGGTGACTCAGTCGCACGACTGACTCAACCGCATGGATTAACATGCGACTAAGTTCAGTCGCAAGCTCAATCGCACGACTGAACTCAGCCGTAGGCTCAATCGCAAGATCGAACTCAGTCGTATGGTTCAATCACACGATTGAACTAGTTTTATCTAAAACAGATTAAGTTTCAATTATTATCTCTTATACACAACTCTAATGTATATGTTTCTTGTGTTACAGCAAAATGGCTAATAGATGGACCATGAGCCCCAAGCACAACATCTGTGCTCAATTAGATCCTACCACTCGGAATGCTTCCAAGTTTGCAGGGATCATTTCCTTTCTCGGGAGATCGAGGATCTTCAATGCCATATCTTCACCTTGCACACCCTACAGATCACTACAGCAGACCTTCTGGGAAGGGGCTACTGTTGGTAGGTCCATTGAGCCCTACAGTATTCAGAGCTCGATCTTTGGACAGGAGATCAGTGTTACCGTAGCTGATCTTAGGCAAGTCCTGGATCTAGGTGAAGATGGTGACCACCCGACCAAGCTACACCCTCTGATAGTTAGGGGCTGCTTTCTGCGGATGAAGTACACCAGGGACATCAACGTAGGTGTGCTCAACAAAAGCAACCTGTGCCCCCAGTTTAAGTACTTAGCTCACGTCATCCTTAAGTGCATTGCGTTGTGGAGAGGAGGATTTGATGAGATGGTAGATCAAATCCAGAATGCATATGTTTCTCTGGTGCTGAACCACCCGTTCAGTTTCTCCCAGATGATATTCTCCTACATGGTCGAGAACCTGGAGGCCAAGGGCAAGGAAGGCTTCTATATGTACCCAAGATTTCTATAGATGATCATTGATCAGAAGCTTTCTTCATGCCGAAAGAGAGGGAGGATGTGGTCGTTCTAGAGGTTTTGGATGATATGACATTGGGCCAGATGAAGGTATACCAGGGGAAGCAGGTGAAGCCCCTGGAGAGGAGATTGTATGGCCATTTGGCCAATGCGGAGTACGTGGCGCCATCTCGCAAGAAGTGGCGTCATGATGACAGTGACTCCGATGTCGAGCCCACCATGGCACCCACAGACGAAGACGACGACGATAGCGATGATCAGGGTCAAGGTGGTGAGGCACCTGGTGGAATAGAAAGGGCTGCCTTCCACCAAGACTTCCTAACTGATGAAGATGAGGAGTCAAATGATAAGCCATTGTGTGAGGACTGTCGAGAGCCGGGTTGTGGCCACCTACAAAGGGATAGAGGTGGTTGGCGGACGCCAGGCTGAGTCGAGGGGTGCAGCTACTGATGTTACTAATCCTACTTACACCCCTGACCAGCCCAGCAGCCAAGGGGGAGTGCCTATTACATAGGGCTCCAGGAAGAAGAGAATGCTCACCCTTATGGCAAAAAGGGTAAGAGGACGAGGTTTACTATGATTGCATCTTCTGCCACATCCACCACCACTGCCACAGCCACCACCACTGCCACAGCTATCACCACTACCACATCTTCTATCATCACCACCACAACTACTCCTACTACCATTATCACTCCTCCCACTCCCACTACCACTGCCACAGCTACTCCACCACATCACACTCCCATTCCACCTCTTATATTCACCACATCTACCACCACAACCACCACTCACCAAGCTGGCCCCTCCACCCAACCCACATTCTAACCTGGACCTACTCTACCCATGGTCGGGTTGGAGGAGCAGTTGGCTAACCTCAACCATATTGTGCTGAGACTGATTGCCACTGATGAGCTAATGCCTACTTAGCTAAATCAGATGATGGAGGTGAATGTAGCTCAGGCAAAGCAGATAGTTCAGCTGAGTGTGAAGAGATCTTAGTACGAGAGAGCATTAGGCTGAGCCCACCATGCACTTAAAGGTCAAAATGAGCTGGTGTTGGAATCGGTGAAGAGGATAGAGGAGCTTGAGAAGAAGAACAATAAGATACCGCTAAAGCTCAAGGGATCAAAGAATGAGCCATTAAAGAACAAGGATGGTGATGATGGTAATGATGATGATGATGAAGATGAAGATGATTCTGATGAGGATGTTGATGAAGGAGGACCAATCGGTAAAGATAAAGAGGATGATGATGATCAGGAAAGTGATGCATCTATGTCAGCATCAAATCCTCAAGCTCAGGAGAGGTACACTAAAAGAAACCAAGATCAAGGAGCCTTGTCCTTAGCTCCTCCAGCTGAAGAATCGACAGCTCAACAGACAGACGAGTATGATGGCGAACCCCTTGAGCAAGTCAAGACTCAACTTACCATGATTCTTGACTTGCAAGGGATTGTCAGAAGATTTGTGAGCTACACTCCGGAAGTGGGAGATATTATACATGAACTAACGGACGAACAGCTTGCTGAAATGTTTAGACTAAATCCTGATGAGCTTGTCAAAGATGCTCCAGAAGTTGATGTCACGAGTGATGATGAACAGAATGATGTAGATGAGATTGAACTAGAAGATGTCACTGTAGAGCACTATCCATAGTACACTGACCCGGAAGGACATTTTATCCCTAACTTGGGTGAAACATTTGACAGTGGTACTTGTGATAAGTTGGATGAAGTGGAGAAAGAGAAAGAGAAAGAGGAAAGCACAGCCCAAGCTTCGGACGCTAATGTCGACTTGAAGAAAGCTGAATAGGCAGCTTGTTTTGCTGAGATGACAACCCAACGCACACTGCCAAAGCAGAATGCCTACACAAAGCTCTAAAAAGTCAAAAGACATCAGAAAGTGTCAGGCAAGATTATAGCATGGGCATATTTTGAAGACTTAGAGGTCTATGCGGTTAAGAGAGAGAAAGGAATCGAGTATTTGATCTGAAGACTATTCCTGGTTTTGAGCTCAACTGTCTCGCATGTTTAGATCTTCTGTATGCAAATCCGAGGAAGATGTCAGGATGGTTCGAGGCTACATTAAAGAAGGAATACCACACAAGGTGGGTAAACTTCAGACCTTAACAACCTAAGAGGTACATCCATAAGTCTAAAGTGGACCCCATATCTGGAAGACCTAAAGTGGTGCTGAAGTGGAGTCCCCCGTGCACGATGTCAAAGATTCCCTTACAGGAATGCCTCAGGACTTCACTCCACACTTCAAATGGTGGTATTATGATTGGCAACGGGCGAAGCGGTCATAGTTCTGAACTGAGATGGAAGGATTAATACTATTAGGGTATTTGACCCGATGTGGCTTACTATCTTGTTGGTTGAATATGTTTATACTTTATACATGTGGCCACTATTCTATGACACGCAGAATATTATACAAGCTCTCCAGTTCCAACACGCCATAAGACTTTGCTTTGCGTTTGAAATACATGCAGGAGTTAAATAAGAGGAGAAGTATAAGAAATTCCAAGAACATGTGAAAAGTGTTAGACAATAGAGTAAACTAGGACCAAGGGGGAGTTTGTAGATACATCTAGTTTATGAGCTTAAATGTAAAAGTCTTTCATGTCTTACACATATGTAATGAATTGGTTCAATGAAATATAATATGTGATTGATGTTTATTCATGTTTATTTATTTCATATTATTATTATGTTAAAGTATAATTTATATGTATGAACATATTATATAGTTTTGAGGATGTTGTATATGGTTCTTAGTCAATAATGATTTAGAAATGTGTTCAAACTAGTCGGATAAGTATTCATGCTAATGGACCATACTTATGGACCATACGCATGAATACATCATGCTTATGGACCAGTTGTACGACTGAACCAGGAGACTGGATCAGTCGAATGATTGAGACATAAGATTGACTCAGTCGCACGACTTAACCTTCAGTCGTGCGTATGACTCAGTCGCATGATTCAGTCGCACGACTGAACCATGCTAATGGTTCAATCATACGAATAGAAACTACAAACCTATAAATACAATTTAATTCGTGGAAAAAGAGAACACTTAGAAAAACTTCATAATTCACGAACCTAGCCGTCAAGAACGTCCAAGAATGCCAATCCAACTTCAAAGTCCGTTCTTGATCGATTCCTACTTGTTCTTAACGTTTAGTTCACTCTTATATCGATTGGGTTAACGTTCTCACTGATTGGATCGCCAATCAAATAGGATTCCGCACTATTTGATTTGGTTTCGCGTATAATCAGTTAGTATTTCGTATGTACAGGGTCCTGACACTTCTGACTTCTCAGCAAAATTTTGCTAAGTTTTCCTTTGTGTTAAATATGGTACACCTGCTGCAAAAGGACCTTAGAAAGCAAATGAATGGTGGCCTCTTGTTCCATAGCTCATAAGGGGTTTTTCCATGTGGCTTGACAATAAGGACCCTGTTCTACACATAGCATGCAGTACTGACTGCCTCTGCCAAGATGTTAGAGGCAGCTTTGAATCAGCTAACATGGTCCTAGCAGCTACAATAAGTGTCTTGTTCCTTCTCTCAGTAACACCGTTTTGTTGAGGAGTTCTAGGAGCACAATATTGTCTGGCAATCCCTTTTAAGTTACAAAATGAGTCAAGAAATTGATTCTTAACTCAGTCCCTTGATCACTTTAAATTATTTTTACCTTGTGATCAATTTGATTTCCTATTTTAAGAATAAAAGATTTTAACATTTCAGCAGTTTCATCCTTAGTTCTTAAAAAGAATACCCATGTAAATCATGTAAAATCATCACAAGGCAATATGATTTCCTTCCATGCTTATTATACTTGTTGGACCAAATAAATCCATATGCAATAAGTGTAATGGGGTGATGATAGAGTTAACCTCTTTGGATTTGTGAGAGACTCTATGTTGCTTTCTTTTCAAGCAAGCTACATAGTTGTCTCTACAGAAAAATTCCTTTTTGGCACACCATGCGCCAAGTTATTTTTAACCAATTTATACATGGTTTTAAAATTTACATGACACATACGTTTATACCATAAGGCAGACTCATCACCATCAGCTTTGGAAAGAAAGCATGATACTTCACCCAATTAGGAAGCATTATTCATATCAGCTTGTACATATCCCCTTTTCTAGGAGATCTAAGAAGTACCAATTCTTGAGTAATTGTCATCCCATGTTTGAGGATGATGCACTCATGTTCTATAAAGAGCATTTGATGCTTTTGACCATAGAATTGAGAAACACTTAGAAGATTGTGTTCAAGCTATTTGACAAAGTTCACTTTGTCGACTCTTAACAAGCCATTAGATACACTTCCTCTGCCTGAAATGTATCCTCTGGTCTCACCTCCAAATTGAACAGGACCTCCATCAAAATGTTGAAATTGTTGAAGTAAAGATCTATTCTTGGTCATGTGCCTAGAGAATCTACTGTCCACTATCCAGACATTATTTTTCTTGTCTTATGAATGTCCCTGCACATAAGGTGAAAAGTTAGTTTTGATTGGAAACCCAAGCCTGGCTGGTCTTGATTTTTTCCATTGATGATGACATAATTGAACCAAAATAAATGGTAGAGGTTTCAACTGATGTTTTTGAAGAGGAAGGTATGGTTGCAGCATCTTGTTTGATCTTCCATTCCATCCTATGGTTGGTCAGTTTAGATGAGCTTGTTAAAGCTTGAGCAGCTTGACTTTCTTCCGAAGCTTCTTTGTTTTCTGAAGAAGCATTCACTACCTTCACTTCCAAAGTAGCCTTCTTCTCGGAAGGTTTTGAGGAGGCTCTTTTGTTCTTTTGAGCTTTCCTTGGCTTAACTTCCGAAGTCGTTTTCCCTTCGGAACAATGAGTTTCTTCCAAAAGCAACTTAGCTTTGGAAACTAGCTTTCTATTTCTCATCATTTGAACCATGTGATAAGGTGCAAATGTGAATCCTTCTTTGGCTGCTTCCTTTTTAACATTTTGTGCATAATATGTGCTTGCTGGATTGTAATAACAATCTTTAGCCAAGTGGTTTTGCAGACCACACATTATGCATGTAATGTTAATCTTTGGGAATTTTGAGGGCTGAGGTTTCTTAATCTTCTTGTCTTCCTCTACAGCCTTCCTTTTTGACTTCTGATCCTTTGGCAGGACAGGAGTGTTAGTACTACACTCCTTTCCTAAATCAGAAGTGCTTACTACCTGGAATCCAGTTGAAATGAAAACACCCATTTGCTTTGGGTCAATCTTCAGCTAAGATTCAGCTACTTTCTTGGTAGTTCATCTGGCTACCTTTGCCCGATTTCTTCTAGCTTTGGTGGATAGGGGTTGATCATCACAAGTAGAAATGGGTTGATTTACCATTCCTTTGGTCTCCATTGTTGCATCATTCTTCAACTCAGGTGAAGATGGGTTAACAAATGGGACATCTTGCTCTTCAGTACCACACCTTGGTTGTCTAATAGACTTATAAGAGTATGATAGAGAAATATAATTGGTCTCTAACCCACCTTTGTTTTGATAACAAAATTTAGAGTGGGAGGATGATGCAAGAATGGCTTGGAAGTTTTGCTCAGAAATAGCATGCTTCCTTTCTTGAGCCTCAACTATTACTAGCTTGGCTTGAGCCTCAATTAAGTTGGATATTAAATCCTTGATTTGAGTCCTATAATTGGTATGCTCATGTTTTAAAGAGTATACTATTTTCTCTAACTCCTTAATTTTATGTAAATAGTCAAATTCAGCCTTTTTAAAATCAACTTTTAAGATGTTTAAGGACTCAATAACGGATTTAATTTCCATGTTATAGTCCTGGTACATTTTAACCTTAGCAATACAGGCTGGAGTACATAGATGATCATATACCTTAGATTTGTCTGTTCCAACAATGAGTGCCTGAACAGGGGTGACATCTTGAACCATAAATCTCCAATCAACTTCCCATAGCAACAGTTTCAGTTAATTTTCCAGCAGCTTTTAGTGTTGAAGGATGTGAGGAGGCATTAACAGATCCTGGGTTTGATTTGGGAGCTTTGCATTCCTTTGCAAAATGGCCCAACTGGTTAGAGTTGTAACATTTGGCCTTTGCTTTGTCAAACCCGAACTTGCTGCTTGTTAGGTTTTAAGGGGACTGCCTTCTAGTTCTTTTGAAGAACTTCTTTGCCATGTAGGTTAACAGAGCCACTTGTTGGACTATGTCCATGTACTCCGCATCATTTGGGCTGAAACACTCCAGATCTTCAAAAATAAAACTGAAAATCATTAGAGTGTCCATTTCCTAATACAACAACATAGTTGTCCTAAAAGAGACTGGGTTGAGCCTGTTGAGACCTTGGGATCTCAAGGAATATGATGTAAGGCCCAAAATAGGTTGATGACTACTGGGAGTATGCCAGGTATTGCTGAGGTTGAGGGGGTCTTGAGCCTTCAGCAACCATGAGAGTGTTGCTAGCAGAAAGGCTTAAAGGTCTACTTCCTTAACAGCCACTCTTGTTTTCCATCTTTACACGGTATCCATCTAGAATACCATATAGCTCAGTCATTGTGAGTGTGTTCAGGTTCTCTGTCCTCTTTATGGAGACATAGTAGAACGTCCACTCATTGGGAAGTGCACTCATGAATTTCCTTGAGAGATCTCTTAATTTAGGAGCTATTCCCATAGACTGAAGGGAAGTGATAAGATCCATGTACTTGAAGTATTGCTGGTGTAAGGTCTCTCCAGCAATATGAGTAAAGTTCTCAAATTGTTGCTTCGAGCAATCTTTCTTTGAATCATTGGAGTTGGAGTACATCAGGGTTAAAGCATCAAACAGTCCTTTAGCTGTCTAGCAATTCTCAAACCCCACCATAATGGAGTTGGGAACTGTTGTCATCAGAACAGTCATTGCCTTTTCATCAATGTCTATCCACTATAGGTCTTCTTCAGAGTAGTCCTCCACTGCCTTCTCTATCATGGCACCACCCCCAGCAGGTGAAGCCACCTTTGGCTTGTAGGGACCATAGGCAATGGATTTCCACATGCAGCTGTCCTGATATCTGATAAACCTTTCTATATGACTGCTCCATTGTCTGAAGTTCTATGGGATGATGATAGGTGCTTTAGTCATCGTCCCCATTTCACATTCAGATTTTTGGTTAAGGGCCATGTTTTGAGTGTAGTAAAGAGTGAGTGAACAAGAGGTTGATTAGGATGGTTAGATCACACAATCAAGAGCCTAAGAAGCTCTGATACCAATTGCAGGATCGGTTTTTATACTCAACACAAGTATTTCTCTCAAACTCACTAACAAACACTCAAGAAGCAGAGATCTTCTAAGAGTTGATTACAATATACTAAAAAACACAAGGAAAACACAAGAGAATAATTTTCAAGATACTTGGTATATTACTTCTTAACTCAAAGTTTTTCAAGACTCTTACAAGCTTACTACAAGAGCTACAATGAGAAACTATATATACTACTATCTACAACCGGATATACTTTGATACCAACTGGAATCCTCTAACTAAAGTAGAAACTACAAAGCTATAGTTAAGGTATCTTAGAATCATTATATTGTCTGGCAATCCCTTTTGAGTTACAGAATAAGTCAAGAACTTGATTCTTAAACTCAATCCCTTGATCACTTCTAATTATTTTAACCTTATGATCAATTTGATTTTCTATTTTAAGAATAAAAGATTTTAAAGTTTTAGCAGTTTCATCTTTAGTTCTTAAAAAGAATATACCCATGTAAATCTTGTAAAATCACCAACAATCACATGGCAATATGATTTCTTTCCAATGCTTATTATACTTGTGGGACCAAATAGATCCATGTGCAATAAGTGTAATGGAGTGGTGATAGAGTTAACAGCTTTGGATTTATGAGATGCTCTATGTTGCTTTCCTTTCAGACATGTAACACAATTATTTTTGCAGAAAAATTGCCTTTTAGGTAAACCATGTACCAAGTTATTTTTAACTAAATTATTCATGGTTTTAAAATTGACATGACACTTAGTTTATACCATAGTGTTGACTCATCACCATCAGCTTTAGAAAAGAAAGCATGACACTTTACCTAGTGGTGAAGCATTGTTCATATCCAACTTGTACATATCCCCTCTCCTAGGAGATCTAAGAAGCACCAATTCCTAAGGAATTGTCATCCCAGGTTTGAGTATAATGCACACATGTTCTGTGAAAAGCATTTGGTGCTTTTGATCACAAAAATGAAAAACACTTAACAAATTGTGTTCAAGCTGTTTGACAAAGTGTACTTTGTCGACTTTTAACTTGTCGTTGGATACACTTCCTCTGCTAAAAATGTATCCTCCAACCTCACCTCGAAATTGAACATGACCTCCATCATAAGGTTGAAATTGTTGAAGGAGAGATATGTTCCCAGTCATGTACCTGGAGCATCCACTATCTACAATCCACGCATTGTTATTCTTGTCATATGGATGTCCCTGCATATAAGGTGAAAAAGTTAGTTTTTATTGGAAACCCAAGCATTATTGGTCTTGGGATTTTCCAATGATGAGGATTTTATTGAACCAAAATATATATCATGGGGTTCAATAGATGTTTGTGAAGAAGAGATTTGGGCTGCAACATCTTCTTTGATCTTGCATTCCATCCCTTGGCTAAGCAACATGGCATTCTTTCGAAGCTTCTCTCTTTTTGTAAGTAGCCTTCACCACCTTTTCTTCTGAAGTATTCTTCTTCTCGGAAGGTTTCAAGGGAGCTTTCTTGTTCTTTTGAACTTTCTTAGCCTTAACTTTCGAAGCACTTTTCCCTTCAGAAGAATGAGTTTCTTCGAAAGCAACTTTGCTTCAGAATCAAGCTTGCCCTTCTTCATCACTTGAACCATATGGTAAGGTACAAATGTGAAACTCTCCTTGACTTCTTCTTTAATAACATTATTTGCATAATGTGTGCTTGCATGATTGTGGTAACAATCTTTAGCCATGTGGTTTTGCAGACCACACATTATGCATGCAATGTTAACCTTTTGGGAATTTGATGACTATTGCTTCTTGTTTTTCTTGTTTTCATTAGCAATCTTTCATTTTAACTTCAGACCCTTTTTAGGACAGGTGTGTTGGTATTACACACTTTTCCTGGATCAGAGTTTTAACCGTTTGGAATCTAGCTGAATGAATACTCCTTTTTATTTTGGGTCAATTTTTAGCTTGGACTCAGCCATTTTCCTAGCAATTTTTCTGGCCACCTTAGCCTAGTTTCTTCTGGCTTTGGTGGTTAGGGGTTGATCATCACTGGTGAGAGTGGGTTGGTTTACCTGGTTCTTCCCTGTGATGATCTCCAAAGTTGCATCACTCTTTGACTCTTAAGAATGTGGGTCAGCAGATGGAACCTCTTGCTCTTCAGTCCCACACCTTGGTTGTCTAATAGCCTTATAAGAATGTGGTGGAGCAATTGCATTGGTTTCCAACCCACCTTTGTTTTGATAACAAATTTTTTAGTGAGAGTATGATGCAAGAATGACTTAGAAGTTTTGCTCAGAAATAACATGCTTCCTGGCTTGAGCCTCAGCTATGACAAGTTGGGCTTGAGCCTTAGTCAATTTGGATATTAAATCTTTGATTTGAGTCTTCTAGTTGGTATGTTCATGTTTTAACAAGGACACAGTTTTCTCTAACTTTCCAATTTTCTTTTGATAGTCAGATTCAACCCTTTTAAAATTAGATTTTAAGATATTTAAAGACTCAATATTAGATATAATTTCTATATTGTAGTCCTAATATAACTTAACCTTAGCAATGCAAGCTGGAGTATAGAGGTATTCATATACCTTGCTGTCATTAGTTCCAGCCATCAATACTTGAGCAGGAGTCATATCTTGTACCATGAAGCTCCAGTAAACTTCTTAAGCCACGGAAGTTGTTTCAGTTGACTTCCCGGAAGCTTTAGATGTAGTGAGATGTATGGAGGCTTGAGAGGTTCTTGGATTTGATTTGGGAGCCCTACATTCCCTGGCAATGTGACCAAGTTGGTTATAGTTGTAACATTTGGACTTTGTCTTCTCAAACCCAAACATGTTGTTAGTTGGGTTTTGGGGAAACTACCTTCTAGTTCTTTTGAAGAACTTCTTTGCCCTATAAGTTAACAGAGCCATCTGTTGGACAATGTCCACATATTCCACATCATCTAGGCTGAAACATTCTAGATCATTATAGCAGAACTGAAAATCACTAGAATGCCCATTTCCTAAGACAAAGGTACAATTGTCCTGAAAAGAACCTGGCTGGCCTTTTAAGACCTTGGAGTCTCAGGGAATATGATGTATGGCCTAGAAGAACAGGATGGCTGCTGGGAATAAGTTAGATACTGCTGAGGTTGGGGGGTCATGAGCCTTCAGCAACCACTAAAGCGTTGCTAGTAGGAAGGCTTGAGGGTCTACTCATCTGGTGGCCTCTCTTGTTCTCCATCTCTACACGTTATCCATCAAGGATGCCATATAGTTCAGTCAAGGTAAAGAACCTGGCTTGGGAATGCACTCATGAATTTTCTTGAGTGATCTCTCAACTCAAAGGCAATTCCCACAGACTGAAAGGAGGAAATAAGATTCATGTACCTGAAGTATTGCTGGCTAAGGGTCTCCCCAGTAATATAAGTGAAGTTTATAATCTGTTGCTTTAGTGAATCTTTCTTGGAGTCAGTCGAGCTAGAGTGCATCTGGGACAAGGCATCAAACAGTTCTTTGGCTGACTTGCAATGCTTAAAATCCATTGTGATAGAGTTGGGTATAGCAGTTATCATAATAGACATAGTGTTTCTATCAATGTCCAACTTTTAGCAGTCTTCATCAGAGTAATCTTCTACAACCTTCTCTATCATAGCACCGTTTCCTCCCGGTGCTACAACCTTTGGTCTATAAGGACCATTAATGATAGATTGCCATATTTTGCCATCTTGGTATTTGATGAAGCCTTCAATACGTCTGCTTTGTGATCTGAAGTTTTTAGGGGTAATGACAGGTGCTTTGGTCATCGTCCCGATCTCAACTTCAGACTTTTGGATTAGGGCCATATTGAGTGTGGTGAAAGAAAGAGTAAAAACAAGGTCGATTTGGATGGTAAGATCTCACAATCAAGAGCCTAAGAAGCTCTGGTACCAATTGCAGGATCGGTATTGGTCACAATACACTTGTTTTCTCTCAGAGTCACTTAATCGCACTCGGTTAGATGATGCATAATCCCTCTAAGAGTTGATAATAATATACTAATTAACTAGGAACACAAGAAGATAAATTTCAAGGTACTTGTATATATTACTTCTCAACTCAAAGTATTACAAGACTCTTACAAGCATATTACATGAGTTACAATGAGAAACTATATATACTATCACCTATAGCCGAATATACTTTAATACCAACTGGAAACCTATGACTAAAGCAAATACTACATTGCTAAAGACAATGTATCTAAGATAAAATATTATCTAAGATATGATAGTTATGACATGTCCATGACTTACTTTTTGTTACCAACTAAAGTTAGTAACTGTACTAACTAATAAAAAATAAACAATGGAATAAAGTATGGTCACCTACATGTGAGTGGGGAAACACCATGCGGTATCTCAGGAAATTGCAACTGGGCGTCAGAAGCTGGTTCATAGTAGGTTCTTCCGAAGGTTTACTAGCTTTGAAAGAACTTGTTCTTTCGAAACCACTTATACTTCAGAAGAGGCTAATTCCTCCGAGGCTTGAGGCTTTGTTCAGGTCTTCATACTTAGGAAGTCATTGTGTTGATTTCTTCTAAGTGTTGTACTTTGGAAGAAGGAAGACTTTGTATTCAGAAGATTGTTGATGTTGATGCATCTACACCCATTTGGAGCTCCATGGACAATACTATAATCAAGAAAATTAATGAAACCTCAATACACGAATTAATAATATTTGAATTGTATGAAGAATGTATATGGATATTACCTAAAAGTTGTTATTATCAAAAGTCGGAATCAATGCTTCAATATCTTCTACAATTTCTTCTTCCATCTCGTTTCCATTCTCCTTCTCATCTGAATATATGAAAAATAAAAAATGTATGATTTACGATTAACATTACACATAAACATGAAAGCATATGCAATCTAAAGTTCAAATATAATAAATTAACCATAACACCTTCTAAATCAAACAACCAATCACATGTGCATAACAACGGCTCGACATTTGAAGATGCAAGTGAACTTCGATATTTACTTATAACTCAGCCGCAGATACTTAAAGATGATTCTGAAGCAACGGTCGTGATTGGAATGCTCAAAATGTCACGAGCCATTAAAGCCAACCGTGGATACCTTCCTTGATTATCCTTCCAATATTGTAAAACATGAAGTTCTTGTTTTCTATTCAAGTGAAGGTTCCTCGAGATACATTGTTAAGTGTGACTTTTCTCTCTCAGTACTTTTAAATTGGCTTTCAAATGACTCGAACCCATCCAACTCATCAAATACATCAACATAAACATTCGAAATTCCAGCCAATGAAGTATTGTGTATCTCTAAACGAACATCATACTCCTTATCATATAACTTATGAATACCATCATAAATGCTCTTCAACTTCTCCTCACGTACGTCACTTGTCATGTTAAGTTTTGAGAAACAATACTCAACAATCTTAAACTTATACCGTGGATCTAAAATAACAGCAAAAGATAAGACCACACTATAACTTTCCCAATATTTTTCAAACTTCTTTTTCATGTCTTTCGCCATATCACTTATAACACGGTCCGTGTTATGAATTTCCTCTTCAATAATTGATTGGATTCACCACACATTACAAAAATATAAGTTGGAAGTAGGATAGGAGCTTCCAGAAAATAATGTCGTGATGTCAAAAAAAGGTTTCAAAAATCTTGTGATTCTTTCCACTGTTGTCAACTCATCTTCCGATAGAAAAGTCTTATAACTTGAATTAACTAATGCTAAACGAGCATAAGCCCGTTTATAAGTCAATGCGTTATCAAGCATAAGATATGTTGAATTCCATCTTGTTATGACATCTTGCCGCACATGTTTCCCACATTGTAATGAAAATTGTTGTATGCATTCCGCAAACTTATGCTTTCTGAAAGCACTTCCTCGAACATATTTTACCGAGTACCGAACCTTCTCGATGGCTCCTTCAATTACTTTCAACCCGGCTTGAACAATAAGATTTAATACATGTGCAGAACAACGCACATGAGTAAAATCTCCATCACAAACTAATGTGTTATTTAGAAGCAAATGACTTTTTAGATATTCTACTAAAACATCACTATACTTGGCATTATCTAGTGTGATAGTAAAAGTCTTTTTCTCAATGCCCCAATCTATTAAAAAATTAATCAAGTACTCTGATAAAATTGAACCACTATCTGGAGGTGGTATAAGTCGAAAGTTCAACACTTTTTTCCTCAAAACCCAATTCTTATCGACATAGTAGGCCATTAGTGCCATAAATCCATCTGTTGTTATAGAAATCCATAAAATCAGAAGTTAGACATATTCAACTTGTTATCTTTTGTAACTTATCTTTGAGAATCGCTTTCTCTCTATCATAATTTTTTTAAGATATCTGACTTCATAGTGTTTCTTGTTATGGGATTTGCATCACAATGCAAAAACTTAAGCAAATCTCTTGTTGCCTCGTGTTCAACATAATTGAACGGGTAGTTATGTTTGATGATCGAATATGCTAGTTTCTCTCTATACATCACTTGATCTAGAGGGCACGTTTTTTTGGTTCAACAAGAACCTCTGGTAGACAAAGAAGATGACATGAACTTGTAGAGATTAATGAAGAGGCTGATGCAACCTAAACATCTTAAGTCTTTCCTGTATGCTGCACAAGTACATTAAAGAAGAATGCTTAGGAAGTTTCACACATGAAACAGAAAATACTCTAAGTGTGAAATCTTCCGAAGCCAAGACCAATATCTTCCGAAACCAAACATGAAGTCTTCCGAAGCCTCAGAGACAAAGTCTTCCGAAGCTTCAACTCATGAAGACAGATTTCTTCCGAAGACTTTTAGTAACATGCTTTATCTGATGTACTGTT
>BJCM01214374.1:0-12500 GCA_018326385.1 Flaveria bidentis | reverse complement strand
TAAGAAAATAAAGTAATGAGAACAAGTAGATGTTAGGATGATTGAAACAATATAGAAATACATAATATAAGAACAATATAAGATTATCTTAGTATTAGACACTTCTTGAAATTACTTTTAAAAGGAAATTTTTAAAATTGATTAAAACCAATGGATAAAAGAAAGATATGTGAGTGAGATTTTTGAAGAATAAGCAAATGAAAGTGAGGCCAAAAGCTGGTTTTTATAGTTAAGGTTAGGAGGAGGTTATGAGTGGTGTTAATGGTGAGTAATAAGCCTTTTAAAAGAGGGTTATGATTAGAATTTAAAATAAATATAAATTTAAATAATTTAAATAAATAAAATAATAATTACAATTTAAACTCTAAATTTAATTAAACAACTTCTTATTTTTTTATTAAATCTTTATAGACTTTATAAATTTCACAAGAACTTGTAATTTGATTATTTATTTTAGTTAATTATTTATAACCTTTTAAAATTTATAAAATTTGTTTTATAAATTATAGAATTTAAGTTAAATTGATTAACTAATACATTTTTATTATTGGAACATAAAAATAAATAAAATGACTAAATAATAATTTTGATTTACAAGATTGACTCAAACGGGTTTGGGTTTGGGTTTATTCTTTGAAAATGGGTAGATGTTACAGTCTCTCCTACTTTAAGAAATTTCGTCCCGAAATTTAATCATGAGAAGACTGATTTCAAAGATACGAGGAGACATGAATTTCATTTTGTGTTCTCTAATGAAAGCTTGGAACGTTTAAATTGAATAAGTTTGTTTATGGTGATTTGCTACATTTAAGTTGGTTCAATTTCATAATTCATGATTTCATGTGTTTCTTGACAAAGTGTGTAAGATCATTGATTAATAATTATAGTTGACAAACTTTTGCATTTCAGACGGTGCAAGATGATTATAAATGTTTTGTCACGAGTGAAGCACCAAGCATAAGATTATTACGAGAGTCTATTTGACAGACACGAGAAATATTTTTAAGACACTTTTGGATGAGATGTGAATTCATAGTAGCTTCTCAAGCAAATAACTTCGACATGGTTTTTAGATGATCGATTATTGTTTACTATGTCATTGTTATTTCAAAGTTACATTAGTTTAAAGTTGATACGATAATCATGTTTGTTAAGGTTAAAGGTACAGTTCAAAATACAAGTATCATTGTAATGAGTTTTCAGAATAAGTGCGGTTTTGAGGGGAAGACATTTAGAAAGATTATTAAGGGTCGTTATGAGACTTAGGTAATGAGTTTTAAGATCTAGGAAGACAAAATTAATGATGAAACAATTCAAAATAACATGATGATTCAAGTGTGACATTCGGTTTACAAAACAAAGCAAATACGTTGACTCATCAAAGTATTAGGTCAACCATAAACTTAATGAAGATATGCGTACCTATAAGCGGACACTCACCCCAAGGGTTCCCAAGTAAGGTAAACGGATTCATCAGTTGATTTGGATTTATATGAATACCTTGCCTAGACAGAACACCCCGAGATACAGGCATCACACTCTTCCAGCATTACATGTTTCAAGTTGCATGACATAGACTTTGACGAGACTTGAAAACCACGAATAACGATTCAAAGTTTTTTTTGAAAACCATTTAATTTAGGCACACAATGTCTTAGAATATGATTTAAGAATCATGTGCGTATTGATAAGAATCAAAGTATAAGAAGAATCACATAAGACATATAATCACATAATCAAGTATAAACACTAAGGCACATAAAATCCTATCTAAACATATAAAATAAATGAGAGGACTCATATAGTCTAGGTCATTCCATTTCTAATAACCTAATTCCCTATAACCATGGCTCTGATACCAATCTGTCACACCCCGACCGACAGCGGAATCATCGAGGCAGACGAATGTGAAACGATTGTTCATAGCTCATGGAATTAAATAAGTTGAAATAATATTAAAAGCCACTTTTCATTAAGCAATACTAGACAATTAAGACACTACAACACAACACAAAATTAAACAACAACACAAGATATTTAATTAAACTAAGTCCAAGTCCTATATGAGCAAGAAGAAATCATGAAGTAGCAATCCTGAAGAATGTTAAAATAAGGGGTCAACTTTGAAAGTTGGTGAGTTTCCATGGGTTAAGCATACATATACATATATATATACATATATATATATACATATATATATATATAAAGATTTACAAGTAGCAATTCATGTCAATGGTTATGAATTATATATGTTTATAGAACACATATAGCTACAATCAAACCTTGACCAAGATTAAGATTACAAGTTTATAATGATTAGCTAAGTGTACTTGATTCCCATAATGAACAAGTCATACGTCATCAGGAGCTGGCAATACATCGGCTTTAGCACCAAATAGGCTTGTCAGGCCTATAGATCTATGACGTCGCCAGACTCGTAATAGTTAATGATTGTCAACATATAATGTATCTCATATAAAGCTCACAATAATACAAATAACCATGACAAAATATAATATGAATTGCATGTACATTTACAAGTATCAAGATGTTTACAAGTGTAAGTTTATATCTTAACATGTTTCACCCCAAAAAGGTGTGAAATAAAGTAAAAAGGGGGCATGCAAAACTCACATGGTATAATGATGGTTGTAATGTACATAAGAAAGCTTGGATGTTCAAGAGTCAAAGGTGATTTCCTAAATGATAAAAAGAAACGATAACTTGAGGTCAGAATTCATTACAAGAAGTTAAGACGCTTAGGAATGCCAATAAGCGAAAGGTAGATTGAAAAACGATTATTGTACCAATTTTAGATTCTGGACAGAATGTTTGGTACGTGTTTGAATAGGTTTTTAAAATAGCAAACGGTTTCATAAAATTATAAAATTTTATATTTGACTAGTTCGAATTCTCGCAGACAACTTTCATTCAGAAACATTTTTATGAAAAGATCAATAAATAGGTCAAAAATCAGTACAAGACAGAAGGTGCTGAAATGTGCACTTATCTTGTGAAGGCTATTGTTGAGTCGTCCGATTGAATTTGAAAACGTATAAACTATCGCTAAAAAGGTAATTAAATGAACTTAATATTAGAGTCTGAGTTTCTCAAATTTAGTCTTTTATGAAGTTATGGTCGGTTGAATTCAGATTATATTCTACCAAAATTGTAGTGTGGCACTTATGTGCACTTTTAAAATCGTTAAAGCATAAACAAGTTAGAACAAATTTATTATGTTGATATATGATATATTAGACTTTATTTGAGTTATATAAACTTTGGAAGAGAGATTCAGAAGCAGGAGTTTTCCTTCAAAAGATTCTTTAGACATTATCTTCAGAAGTTCTGACTTTGCCTTCGGAAGAACTTCATTTGTCTTCGGAATTTCTTCACTTTGCTTCGGAAGACCTTTATTAATTGTACCAAAATTTTCTAAGTGTTTCGTTTTGGTTGCACCAGCCTTTCTAGATCTAACAAACTCCCCCTAGGATAATGCTACCAAAACCTCACTTATTCCTACTTCTCAAAACCTTCAAAACTAGGGACAGAAGATGCTTATCTATTGCTTTAAACTTCCCTGAAGTGGTGTTGAGAAGTTTGTACATATTATTCGTGGACAGGAGATCCAATCTGTTGCTCTAAATGATATGCACCCTTTGTTGTGGCCCCCTAAAGAGAGTTAGTTAACGGGAATTGTAGTCATATTCCCATCTAACTATGGACTCAACCTCAGGACCTTCAACCATTTGAAGAAAGGCTTTGCCTTTGATTGTAGATCCTTCCCTTTCATCCTTCTCTCTTAATTTCAAATCTCTTTCAATCTTGGTCCTAGAAGTTAGCTCGACTAGATGAAGACTGCTCAGATGGTTTCTGATTTAAGTAGCTATCTCAGAGTTGGAGGGGTTGGAGAATGGCTTCTCTGCTAACTCAGCAATGTCAAATCTGCTTAAGTGTAGCAGAGATAAGGCATTGATCTTGTTTATCTCCCATTCTCTCTCTCAACAACAAATTTGTGAGAAGAGTCTTCAAACCTCCGCTGGATTATCTTCTTTCTTGGCACAAGGGGTTGACTTGGTACTCTATCTCTTTTCTTTGTATCCAACAGAGTCACCAGCCTTCTTCTTAGATTATTCTCTTCTTCATTTAATGAATCCGAGTTGAGGCCAAGGAGTTTAACGGCTTGGTCCAATGTTCCTCTAGACAAATCAAGGAATTGATCTCTAGTGAGGGAACATGAGGAGCCATCAACATATGTCAGCTGACTCCTCCTCACAAGAGATGTCACTCAAGGTGGTACATTTAATGAGCTTCATCTTGATCTCCTTAAACTCCTCTTAAGAGAGGTTTGGAAGGCTGAGGGGATGGTTTGGGTGGTTGTTGGGTAGGTAGTGGTGTTTGGGTTCTAGGAAGTGTTTTAGATTTAAGGATGGGTAGTTGAGGTGGTTGTGGTGAGAAGGCTGGTATGGTAGATGGTGTGGGTTTAGGAGTGTATGGTTCAGAGGTAGGTTTAGGTTTGATGGGAAATGAAAAAGGGGTTAGTTCAGGTTGAGGTTGAGGTTTTGGTTGGAAGGCCATCCCATGTCCCCTTCTATACATCTCTTTCTTTTTCCCCAAGTGAATGTCAGCCTTTATTTCACTGACATGTCTCTACAGGGTCTTCACAGACATGGGACCCACCTACTTGCGAGAGAAGCCATAAGACCTTAGATAATCTTTCATCTAGGCTTTATCACCTATCTTTCTGGCAGCAGTAAGTCCAAATTCTTCCTCCTTCTTCTTTTTCTCCCTCAGTTTTTCCCTAGCAGCTTTCTTCTCTCTTTCTCCATTTGATCTTGTTCTTTCATGAAAATCCACAAGATCGTGTCATTGTTGCGAGGAGTCAATTCCTCTAGATAGAAACCCCTGGAGCTTAGGAAAGTTATCCTTTCACTCCTTAGCTACATATCAGCCTCTCAATTCTTCCTCTCCTTTTCTTCCTCTAAGGCCAACCTAGCTGCTTCTTCCTTTTGTTCAATTTGTAGAAGGGTTTCCTTCTCTAACTCAATCAGCTCTTCTAGTGGTAGAAGGTGCATATCTTTATTGGCAACTCCAAGATTGACAAGCCTGTCAATCACCTCCACTCTCCTTTTGTTCTTGATAGCCTCTTGGTTGGTTGCAGCTGCTTTACTACTTGCAGCTAGCAACTTCCTAGTAGGGAGTCTACCTTTCCTTTTGAGCTTCTCTAACCTTTCTTCCTTTTGGATCTTTTCGACAGTCATCTTCCTCTTCCCTTTGGTGTCTTCAGAAGTGCCAGACTTTGGAAGTTCTTGTGTAGAGGTTTCAGGTTAGAAGGTTGTGGTTGGGGGTTGTTGCAATGATATTGTTTGAGTGAGGGGTCGGTTGAGAAAATCCTTACTATTCACCTCAGATGCCAAATCAAGGATTGTATCTGTGACAATTAGATTATCTGATAAAGAGAATATTCCTTCCACGGCTTCCATCTCAGCTTTGGAAGGTTGAATTAGTTCTTCTGAGCCTTTGACTTCTGCTTCGGAAGTCTGTGGGAATGCACTTTTGGTCCAAAATTTTTCAGTTGTTGGGTCATCAGTCCTTGTTTCTCCTTCGAAATCAATCTCAGGTTCAACAAGCACCTTAGATTGACCAACTTCTTGGACAGTGGTAGAAGGTGCATTTAGCCTCTTAAGTTCTTTAGCTCCAAAGTACACCACAACCATATCTGGGCTTGGCTGATCAATTGAAGATCCCTTCAAGAACTTGGAAAAGAACCTGTTTAGATCTTTGAGCATCCTTGGGTCCATTTGCAGAATAATTGGAGGAGACTCAAGAAAAGTTGTTGCTTGTTGAGTGGGGTATCTTAAACTTAAAGTAAAAAGAGCTCTACTCTATGGTTCCACCTGTGTTTGACCCACGCTCTCCCCAATTTTAGTAGCATCATCCTGAGAGCTTGATGAGCTAGAGGAAGAGGCCAATAAGACCTGAATAGGTACATGCCTAACAAATATCTCAATCTGTTTCTCAGCTAGTTTGGTCTTGAGACTTTCAATCTCAAGTTGCTGAGTGGCAGACCTATCCTCTAAAGTCTTAACCTTACATCCAAGATTTGAGACTTTAGAAAGTAGGTCTTGAATGGTGAGTTTCAGACATCCCTCATATTCTTTTGAATAATCATGAGGAGATGAGATAACATACCTAGTATGTTTAGCCTCACCACCAGATATGGTTTCTTGGCACTCTGGTTTCCCTTGCCTACTAATGTCTCTTTCAGAATCATCAAAAGGCATGGTTGATATAAACTTAGTCTCAAAGATGTTATCACTATCCTGAGGACCCAATGAGGCTCCTTCAATAGTGGCAGCTGAATCTACATGAGTCCCCTCCACATTAGTGGGACTCACCTCAGTTAGGGCTTGCTAATGGGGGCTAGAGATAAGAGATCTCTCTAGGCTCTATTGATCCTTGAGAGGGTGTTGTGGAACAACTTCATTGCCCTGAAGAGACATAATCTCCTCACCAGTTCCTATCAATAGGTCAGTAAAGGATATAGAGGTTAAGCCTAATGATCTGGGGCTTTTTAGTTGTTTAGGAGAGTAGAGAGACTCATCCTGAAGGGTTTCAGCTTGGGTTTCGGGCTCATGGAATTGAGACTGAGAAGACTCAATGCCCATATTGAAATCAAAAGTGAAGGATGGTGAGACCTCAGACTAAGTGGGAGCCCATGTTTTCACTCTAGTATTTTTTTGTTTCAATAAAGGGGACTTGTTCAATCAAAGTAGATTGAACAAGGGTTCATTTGGGACGTCTCTTGTATGTGATTTTGATAGAGTAAGAAGGTACATTTGATTGTTTGAAGGTGGTTGCTGGTGTGGGTACATCACATATGGGGTTAACAAGGATGTCACTTTGAGTTATGCGCTCAATCATACTTGGAAGAAATGGCGTCTATCTTCTAGTGAAGTTGGTGGACATTATCTTTAGAATTTTGAAGATGGTTGGCCTCATGTGAGGGACTGGCAGAGCAGCTACATTGACAAGCTTGCTCTGGTCTAACTCATAGTTGATAAAGTGCTGGATGAACCGGGGATACATGTAAAATGTCTCCCTTTGAAGGTTTCCCATCAAATTGGTCAGCACAAATCTAGAATAATTGAATCTGAGGCCTCTTACCAACCTATGAACTAGGCATCCTATTTCGTATGGGATATGATCCCAACCCCCTGACTTGTTTGACAAGAAGTGAAGGACAATGTGCAGCAAGAACTTCCATTGGTAAGAGAAGTTGAACTTGTAAACTATGGACCTGCTGACATCACCACCATATCCCATTAAGGTATATGTTTCATCTATGTCTGTCTTGGGAAACTCCGTAGGAGAACCTTCATCATAGAGCTCAAGATGTTCCCTGATGAGTTGTTCAGATATAATAAACTGTTGATCACAAATGCTTGACCTAAGAACCTCAACACCATTTAGGGTTATAATATGTGCTTTTCCCCAAAATTGTGCCATGTGGTTTGAATACACAGTGGGGGTGACAGTTAGGGCTGTGAAGTAGGTTGACTAGGTTGGAAAGGAGATGATTTCAGAGAAGTCAACATCCTTAGATCAATCTAGGAGTGTGATTTGATTGTGCTAAGGGTTAAGTGACATTGTTGGTGAGAAAGAGAAATAAGCTTGAGTTTAGTTAAAGTGAAGGCGAAGGAAGCTTTTGGTAGTAGAAATGGTAAAAAGATTAAAGTGAACAATTCGGAAGTATTTAAATGGGTGAAAATGGCGGATGGATGAGGTGAAAAGATGGTTTGGGTATGATGTGACAAGGGTGGTAAGGTTAAATTCATTTAAAAATTCCGACATAATTAAGAAAATCTTTACCTTTTATAGTGTGGGGCCCAAAAGATTTCCATTACACAATAAGATTTTCTTCCGAGTATAAATCATTTCCGAAGGTAATCTTTCTTTTGAAGCCAAATTTACTTCCGAATATAAACGCCATACTTCTGAGAGTAAAATTGTCTTCCTAGTAAAAGAGTTCATAAGCTTAGGAAGTAGATCTGATATGGTATCAATCGCTTCTTCCAAGACTAAAAACTCTTCCGAGAAGGAAATTTTCCTTGGAGGAATTTGCTTTAGAAGATGGGTTAATTTCTCTTGGGAAGAATTTGTACTTAGATAAATTTTAAAGAAAATCCTTTTGCAACAGGGCTTAGATTGTTTTGACAAAGACAAGACATAGTTTACAAAGGTTTTCAAAGGAGATAGACTAATCAATATTTATCATCCCAATAGATGTAATAAGATACTTAAATCTTTGTTCATCAAATGCTTTGGTGAATAAATCAACATATTGTTCATTTGAATCAACTTTGATTAGTTTAATTAGATTTTTCTCATGAATATCTCTAGGAAATAGTATCTGATATCAATATGTTTTGTCTTAGAGTGTTTGGCTGGATTTTCAGTAATGGAGATAGCACTGTTGTTGTCAATGTGGATAGGAGTGCTCATGAAGTTGAATTCATAGTCTATCATTTAGTTTTGAATCCATAGCAGCTGAGCACAGCAACTAGCAGTGGTAATAGATTCAACTTCAGCAGTTGGTACGGAGACACATGATTGCTTCTTGTATTGCCATAATATGATCCTTCCACCAAGAAATTGACATCCTACTAATGTTGATTTCTTGTTGATGTTGCAGCCACCATAGTCACTATCAGAATAGCCATAGGGATTGAAGTTGATGTTCCTTGGATACCAGAGACCCAGTTTAGGTACTCATTTGAGGTATCTGAGGATTCTCTTGGCAGTAACTAGATGAGACACCTTTAGAGCAGCCTGATATCTTGCACAAATGCATGTTGCAAACTTGATATCAGGTCTACTTGCTGTGAGATACGTCAGAGACTCAATGATTGCCATATACCAATGTTGATCAGTTCCTCCCCCGTAGAGTCAGGACAAAGATTGTGATTTCTAGTTATGGGTGTCTTTGCTAGCTTACAATCTTTCATATCAAATCTCTCTAAATATCAAAGACATACTTAGATTGATTGATAAAGAACCCTTCCTTCATTTGCTTTATCTGAATTCCAAGGAAAAATTCCATCTTTCCCATGGAGCTCATCTCAAACTTCTTCTTCATGATGCTCTCAAGGTCTATGCATATTTGGTCATTTGAGGAATCAAATATGATGTTATCAACATAGACTTAGACGAGTCGGATGTTTTTCCCAGACTTTCTTATGATTAAGGTCTTGTCAATAGTACCTCTAGTGTAACCATTTTCAGGAGAAATTGAGATAGAGTCTCATACCACAGCCTAGGTGCTTGTTGCAACCCATAGAGAGCTTTATCCAATTTGCAAACATAGTCGGGGTGTTATGGGTCTTCAAATTCTAGAGGCCAGCATACATAGACTTCCTTATCTATATCCCTATATTGAAAGGTACACTTCATATCAAGTTGGTAGACAGTAAAATTCTTAGATGCAGCATAAGCAAGAAAGATCTTCACTGCCTCAAGTTTTGCAACTGGTGCAAAAACATCAGTGTAATCAATTCCTTTCTCTTGAGTGGATCCTTAAACTATCAGTCTTGCATTGTTCTTGATAATCAATCCTCTATCATCTTTCTTGTTCTTAAAAACCCATTGGGTACCTATTAGTACTTGACCAGATGGTAGCGGATATAGGTTCCAAACCTTTTGTCTCTTGAATTGAAGTAATTCCTCTTGCATTGACTTAACCCAGCTACTATCCTTTAAGTCTTCTTTTACTTTCTTGGGTTCCATTTGAGATAAGAAGCATGAGTACAAGCAGACATTCCCATTATGAGTTTGTCCCCTTGATCTCACACCTTCAGAGACTTCTCCTATGATATTCTCAGCTGGATGAGTATTGTGAAACCTGAGTCTAGGAATCACCTCCCGTCGCAAAGATAGATCCAGATTAGACATATTTTGCTTGGGAGCTTGAACACTTGGACCAGTTGTTGTTTCAAACTCATTCAATGAGGACTAATTGAATGAACGAGAAACACTATCATCATTCGTTGGTTGTGAAGCAGCATTAATAGTTGCATGTTCCTTCAGAATGCTACTTCTATCAGCTTGGTGTTGTGTAGTGTCACCATATGAGTTTTGAGGCTCACTAGGTAGACAACTGGTTGAAGCTCCAATGTCTCTTGAGATAGTGATACTATCGTAATGGATAAGTGAGGGAGCTTGATCTTCAGCAACTCTTGGAGAACTTGGAAAAGGTCTAGGTAACTCAAATAGTTGATCAATATCAGAATGACTTTGAGTACCTATTCCAGCTGCAACATTCTCATAAGAAGATTTAGAATAGTTTGGAAACAATTCTAAGTAAAAAATATCAGGTCCATTCCTCCTAACACAAGGAGTGTGCTCATTGACGACAATATTGGATGATTTCTCAAATTTTTTATTTTTGATGTTTATAAGCAATAGAGTTGGAGGAATATCCAACAAAGATAGCATCATCTGACTTTTCAGCAAATTTTTCCAAATTGTCCTTTGTGTTAAGTATGGTACACCTGCTGCCAAAGGACCTTAGAAAGTCAATGAATGGTGGCCTTTTATTTTATAGCTTATAAGGGGTCTTTCCATGTGGCTTAACTATAAGAACTTTGTTCTGCACATAGCATGCAGTGTTGTTGCCTCTGCCCAGAATGTTAGAGGCAGCTTTGAATCAGCTAATATAGTCCAAGCATTCTCAATAAGTGTCTTGTTCCTCCTCTCAGCAACACCGTTTTGTTAAGGAGTTCTAGGAGCACTATATTGTCTGGCAATCCCTTTTGAGTTACAGAATGAGTCAAGAACTTGATTCTTAAACTCAGTCCCTTGATCATTTCTAATTATCTTGACCTTGTGATCAATTTGATTTTCTATTTTAAGAATAAAAGATTTTAAAGTTTCAGTTGTTTAATCTTTAGTTCTTAAAGAGAATACCCATGTAAATCTTGTAAAATCATCAACTATCACAAGGCAATATGAATTCCTTCCAATGTTTATTATACTTGTGGGACCAAATAGATCCATGTGCAATAAGTGTAATGGAATGGTGATAGAGTTAACAACTTTGGATTTATGAGATGGTCTGTGTTGGTTCCCTTTCAGGCATGCAACATAATTATTTTTGCAGAAAAATTCCTTTTTTGGCAAACCATGTACCAACTTATTTTTAACCAAATTTATTCATGGTTTTAAAATTAACATGGCACATTTCTTTATTTCATAGTGTTGACTCATCATCATCAGCTTTGGAAAGAAAGTATGATACTTCACCCAGTGGGGAAGCATTGTTCATATCTCGCTTGTACATATCCCCTTTCTTGAGAGATCTAAGAAGCACCAATTCCTGAGGAATTGTCATCCTGGGTTTGAGGATAATGCACTCATGTTTTGTGAAAAAAAATTGGTGCTTTTGATCACAAAACTAAGAAACTCTTAAAAGATTGTGTTCAAGCTGTTTGACAAAGTGAACTTTGTCAACTTTTAACTTGATGTTGGATACACTCCTTCTGCCAAAAATGTATCCTCCAGTCTCACCTCCAAATTGAACAGGGCCTCCATTAAAATGTTGAAATTATTGAAGGATAGATTTGTTCCCGGTAATGTGCCTGGAGCATCCACTATCTACAATCAATACATTATTGTTCTTTTCATATGGATGTCCCTGCACATAAGGTGAAAAAGTTACTTTTTATTAGAAACCAAAGCCTTGTTGGTCTTGGGCTTTTCCAATGATAAAGATTTTATTGAACCAAAATTTATGCATGGGGTTAATGGGTGTTTGTGAAGAAGAGGTTTGGGCTGCAACATCTTCTTTGATCTTCCATTCCACCCATTGGTTGATCATAGAAGATGAGCCTGTTGAAGCTTGAGTAGCATGGCATTCTTCCAAAGCTTCTTTCTTTTCGGAAGAAGTATTCACCATCTTTTCTTTAGAAGCAGTCTTCTTCTCGGAAGGTTTCAAGGGAACTCTCTTGTTCTTTTGAGTTTTCTTAGCTTTGTCTTCCGAAGTCATTTTCCCTTCGAAAGAGGAGTTTCTTCCAAAAGCAACCTTACTTTGGAGACAAGCTTTCCCTTTTTCATAACTTGAACCATATGATAAGGTCCAAATGTGAAACCCTCCCTGACTCATTTCTTAACATTTTTTGCATAATGTGTGCTAGAAGAATTGTAGTAACAATCTTTAGTTATGTGGTTTTGCAGACCACACATTATGCAAGCAATGTTAATCTTCTAGGAACTTGAGGATTGTTGTTTCTTGCTTTTCTTTTTGCAGGACCGTTGAAGGCTTTGCAAATTTACAACACAACAACACAAAGAGGAGAGTAACTCAAACTTAATCAAACAGTGAACTGGATTAACCACAAGAGATGATACTAAGAACACAAGTAATTATATGAAACAGAACCAAAGAACACAACACAAGGAAATGGGTTTTCAAGTTTGTAGTATATTGCTTTCTCAGGTTCTAT
>BJCM01214372.1:0-11244 GCA_018326385.1 Flaveria bidentis | reverse complement strand
GTAACACCCGGTTATTTTAAAAAGACAAGAAATGAAGAATAAAAGAAAGAAAAGCAATAAAGTCCAAGTGGAGGGACTAAAAGTGTCCAAAAGGACAAATCTTTGAAAAAGTTAGTGTAAAGGTGGGCATGGCCGCCCACCCTCACTTCACATCATCATCTTCACTCGGTTTTAGAGAGAGAGAGCAGAGAAACTCTCGGCTGAAGAAAGAAGAAGAAGAGAAAGTGAATTCATGGTAAGAATTTAAGGTTTTTATGTGTTTATGATGGGTTTTATCCCGGTTATATGTTTATGTGTTTATGTGTTTGTGTATGTGTTTGGGTGTGTGTGTTTGGGGTTGATTTTAGGTGTTTGAACTCATTTGCAAGCGGGATAGAAAGGAAGAAACACCCAAGTTGCATCAGGTGAGTTCTAGACCCTGGTTTTTACTTGTTTTAAACTATCTTTGGGGCTGAAAATGTATTAAAATGATTTTACAACGTTTCTGTATGTTTGCCGTATGTATTATGCATGTTGGATGTTGATTCTCGAATGCTTATAGGTTGTTCATGTTTAGAATAGCCATGTTAATCTTAGAACAGATAGGTATGATGAATGGGTTCAAAATCATACTAGAATAATGTTGAACAGAAGGTTCATGCGCCTAGATAAGGCTCATGTGCCTGGGAATGCCTTCGAAGAATTTAAGTATAACCCATGAACAGTGGTCCATGCGCCTAGAAATATTAGTCGGACGACTAAGTGTAGGGCCATGCACCCTAATAGTGCCCATGCGCCCAAAAAGGCCCATGCACCCAAGTGTTCATACGCCCGAATAGTGCCCATGCGCCTCAATAGTTCATGCGCATAAGTGATAAAATGATAAAGTGTTGGCTGATATGCCTACATAGTGATGAAATGCCCAAACAGGGCTCATGCGCCTAAATAGTGTCAAAGCGCCTAACACTTAGAATTTAGTACAGAATTTTCTGGGAGTCTGTGCTTTTAGGATTTTGATCGAGAGTTGACTGGGGCTTATTTATGATGATGTTTCATGCATGGTTATGATTTTTCCTTAATATTGTTATTGCTATTATTATTATTACTTATAGTGTGTGACTTTACGTGGTATGTTTATTATCGTAACGTAAAGTATATTATAATTATAAAGAGAAAGAATAATAAAGAAAAGAAGAGGAACATTAATAAATTAATAAAATGTTAACAAGTCTTGCAAGCTTATAGGAGGTACACGACCGTGTTTTCGTTAGCTCAACTGTGCTATAGGTTAGCTACCCTATTATGCACACAGGGCCAGTCTTGGAGATTGGCAGGACCTATGTAGCGTACCCTGGGTGATTGGGTCGGCTTTGTATATAGTACACCGCACCCTTTCGAGGGATACTATTGACCCTTTCGAGGGATATAGTTGACCCTTTCGAGGGATATAGATGGCCTATCACCCGTTTTCCATCGCGAATACAGTTGGGGTATTGCTCATTGGTTCATCCTGAGAACCTTGCATGTTTCAACCACATGTTCTATGCTATCGGGTAGCCACTGAGAATCCCATATAACTCTGTCAGGATGAGAATTTTCAGGTTCTCAGTCCTCTTGATAACTACATAGTAGTGTGTCCATTGCCTAGGAAGTGAGGACATGAACTTCCTTACAATGTCTCTGTTCTCAAGAGCAACTTCTCCATCCACTAGGGTGTCCACAATCTCAACATAGGTGAAGTATTGCTGAGTCATGGTTTCACCTTCTTTAAAGGTGAAGTTTTCAAATTGGCTGCTTTAGGAGATCCTTCTTGTTATCCTTTGCTTCAAAGGAACCCTCATACATCAGTTTCAATGCATCCCACAACTGCTTAGTTGTTTTAAATTTCTTGAAACCTCTGTATACATAGTTAGGAAGAGCAGTCTAAAGGGCTGTCATGGCCTTCCGATCAATCTCTACTCTTTTTCTATCTTCATCTGAGTAGTCTGACACAGCCTTGGGGATCATACCACCACTAGTAGCAGATATATAAGGTCCATTCTCAACATACTAGCACATTCTTGAGTCTAGAGACCTGATGAAACCTTTTATTCTTAGGCTCCAGGTATCAAAGTCTTCAAGAGTGATTAGTGGGGACTTGTTCATCGTTCCTATTTCCATATCAGTTTTGGATATGCTACTATATGAAAAGTTTAGTATTTGTGTGTGTGAGGGATCTAAAGATGGTGAGATCTTATATCAAGAGCCTGGAATGCTCTGATACCAAATGCAGGACCGGTGAAAGGGATCACTTACAACACAACAACAGAAAGAGGAGAATAAACTAAAACTTTATCAAACAGTGAACTAGATTAACCACAATATAAGATGCTAAGAACACAAGTAAGTAAGAGACAGATTAAGAGAACAAGATACACAAGTATATGGTTTTCAAGATTGTAGTATATTGTTTTCTCAAGTTCTATTACAAGTTATACAAAGCATGAATGAAAGTAACAAGAACCTGAGATACTTATACTACATCCTACATCCGGCCATACTATGAAGGCCAGCTGGATACAATTGACTAGACACAAAACAAAATCAATTGTAGAGTCAAAAGGCAAATTTCCTTTTCACTAGTGACTATGACATGCCATAGCTCACATCCTTATCTATTACAAAAAGGATAAAGTACATGAAGTAGAAAGTTAAAAACTCAAGACCTCAATGTACAGTTACCAAAAGCATGGACCTGTTCACCAACTCATGTAAGTTGGTGACTTTACAGATTTGCAGCGGAAAGGGGTCCAGCTTTATGGAAAAGTACATCGGATAAAGCATGTTGTTAAAAGTCTTTGGAAGAAATCTATCTTCAAGAGTTGAGCTTCAGAAGACTTCATCTTTGGCTTCGGAAGATATTGGTCTTGGATTTGGAAGATTTCACAATTAGAGTAATTCTGTTCCATGTGTGAAACTTCCGAAGCTTTCTTCTTCAATGTACTTGTGAAACATGTAGGAGAGACTTTGGGTGTTTGGGTTGCATTAGTCTCATCACATAATCTCTACACTCAATAACCGAAGAGGTACATTCTTAGGTCTGAAGTGGATCCTATATCTAGAAAGCCTAAAGTCGTGCTGAAGTGGAGTCCTCCGCGCACAATTTCTAAGATTCCCTTGCGGGATATGCCTCAGGACTTCACTCCACACTTCAAACGGTAGTATTATGATTGGAGTACGAGTGAAGTGGTCATAGTTCTGAACCGAGACGGAAAGATAGAGACTATCTGGGTATTTGACCCTATGTGGCTAACCAACTTGTCAGCTGAAGATGTCTACACATTATACAAGTGGCCACTGTTCTATGACACGCAAGACATAGTACAAGCTCTTCAACTTCAACGCGTCATACGACTCTGCTTTGATTTTGTGATACATGCAAGAGTTACAAAATAGGAGAAGTACAAGAAATTTGAATAACATGTAAAGAGTGTTAGACGATAGAATAAACTAGGACCAAGGGAGAGTTGAATATAATATGTGATTGTTGCTTATTAATGTTTATCTATTTCATATTATTATTGTGTTGAATATGATTCATATGTATGAGCTTATTATATAGGTTTGAAGTTATTGTACATAGTTCTTAGTCAATAATGATTGAGAAATGTGTTCAACCTAGAGGATGAGTCTTCATGCGAATGGACCATACTTATGGAACATACGCATGAATACATCATGCTTATGGACCCACTAGGAGATTGGATCAGTCGTATGAATGAGACATAAGATTGACTCAGTCGCACGACTGAACCTTCAGTGATGTGTATGACTTAATCGCATGATATTGTCGCCGGACTAAACCATGCTAATGGTTTAGTCGTACGAATGGAAACTAGAAACCTATAAATACCACATAATTCATGGAAAAAGATAAGAATTCAAAACAATTCGATATCCATAAACCCTAGCCGTCCAGAGCACCCAATCTAACTTCATAGTTCGTTCTTGATCGATTCCTACTCATTCTTAACGTTTAGATTATTCTTATATGGATCGGGTAAACGTTCTCACTGATTGGATTGCCAATCAAATAGGATTCTGCACTATTTGATCTGGTTTAATGCATTATCAATAGTATTCCATATGTACACGGTCCAGATAGGATCTTTTACAAATAAGAAAAATGGATAATCTGGGCTTAAATCATCCATATCATCTGAATCTGAATCATCACTAAAAGATCTAAGATATCCTACCTATTACATGTTGACACAAGAAGATTCAAACAAGTTAGAATTGAATGAGTCTGACAAAGAATCTAAATCAAATAACCAAGCTGGACCATTTGCAACAGATGGAAATGAGTTTTCAAACAATTTTACATTGAAATTTTCAATGATAACATTCATCCTAGTAAACTCTAAATGCTTTTGAAACTGATAAATATCCAACGAACAATCCATCATCAGATTTTGCTTCAAAAGTTCCCAGCCGGTCATTTTAATTTAATATCAAAACTGGACAACCAAAGGATTTAAGAAAATCTATATTAGGTATCCTACCAAACACCAACTCATATGTAGTTTTGTGTTTATCTTTCACCAATAATGTACGATTCTGTACAAAAATTGTAGTAGATATGGCTTCATCCCAGAAAGTGGTTGGATGTTTTGAATCTGCTAACATGGCATATCAATATTAGCATTTTCAAATTCAGTTCCATTATCACTTCAAATGATTTTCACTTTTTGTTCTAATTGATTTTCTATTTTAATGATAAATTATTTTAACAATTCAATCATTTTAGATTTAGCATGCAAAAAGAAAACCCATGAAAAACTTGTAAAGTCATCGATGGTAACTAAATACTAAGATTTCTTTCCAATACACCGCACATTTACTAGACCTAATAAATCCATATGCATCATCTGGAGAGGCTTGGAATTTGAGTTTATCAACTTCGTCTTTTAAGACGCCCTATGTTGTCTCCCTTTCAAACATGCTTTACAGAGATCTGATGTAGTAAACTTCTTCATTTGAATGCCTACTACATGGTTTCCTGCAACAAGCTTGTTCATGTAATTGATATTGGAATGATTGAGACATTTATGCCAAAGCTGACTTTCATTATTAGATGCTTGAGCAATTAGGCAACTTGTTTCTATTGAAGAATTACTTGGGACATATATAACTTGTATACATCTCGATCACAAACAACTTTAACAACTACACATCCTTTGCTAATTTGAAAACCTAGCTTTAAAATGTAACAATAAGAATCATCAAATAAAGTAGAATATGATTTATTACAAATCTGGGAAACACTAATAAGATTAAAGTTCAACTTAGCACAATAGTTGACTTTATCAAAGTTGATAATCCCATTTGATATTGTTCCTTATCCGATAATCTTTCCACCTACATCGCCTCAAAATGCAACATAAGTACCATCTTTCATCTTAAAGTCCAAAAGTATGGCAAGATTACCTATCATATGCCGACTACACCCACTATTAACATACCACGTGTTTATTGGTCTTCTTGGGCATGCCTGCATTTCAAAGACATTTATGGTGAGTTATCAACCCAAGCCAAGATGGTTTTGAGCTTGCCATACTTGTCAACAATGGTAAATTGTTTAAAATAAAGTTTATTTAAATCAGGGTTCTTTAGAAATTTCAGATTATCAATTCCTTTTCTAATTTTTTTTTGATTATCTTTACTTTGCTAAATCCTCAAAGCATTAACACGTTTTTCAAGATCATCATAAAGAAAATTTGAACCATCAATAGAAATATTCTTCAAAATATTTTGTCTGTTAAATATTCCATTGTTCATTCTCACAGGTCGTGGAATGAAGTTTCCTTGTTAATATTGATTTGTTTTCACAGTATAAGATATCTCAAGCCTAAGGAAGGTTGTTGTGATAAAACTTTAAAACCGTGATTCTAATTTCTTTGAAATCTTGGATTAAATTATCTTTCCTTGGCGAGTTCTTTCTAAAGTAACAATCCTAAGTATTATGGTTTCTTTTATAACATAAGACACAATATGTGTTGAAATAACAATCAACGGTTGAATGTTTATTCATATCACAAATATAACAATACTTGTTAAAGTAACATTCAAATGTGTTATCATTATACATATCACATAGGTCACAGTACATTTGTGGAGATTTAAACAACTATTGATTAACCCTAGATGTGGAAGCCATATTTGATCCCTGTTTTGATTTAAGGGTTGTTAAGTTAATCTGTTGTTTTTTATTTGTAAGTTTGTTTCTTTTGATTTTTAAGTTTTGACTTTTGTTCATTCTCACAATTCCTTGACTCCTTAGATACAAATATTTTATTGACAACAAAAGACTTAGGACCTGAACATGTTTTCATATTAGAGTTAGATTTGATCTTAGGGTTTGATGTCATTTTAGGGATTGTATTCATGTCAAAAGTACCTGCTGACACAAACTTCACAGGTTTAAATTGATTTGATTGATTTGTTCTTTGAGTTTGATAATTTTTAGCTTTACCAGTTGTTTTTCTCGTTCTTTGATTTTTTGTTCTTGATGAGGTTTTGTTGTTTTGGTATTGAATTGAATGTTGAGAAGATTCATTTTCATTTTCTTTAACTTTATATTCTTTTTAGTTTAATCCATAAGAACATGAATCATGAGATAATGAATCATGAGATAATGAATCATCAGAACATGAAGTATCTTATTTTAATTCCTCTTCTTTAGTTTTCCCTTTCTTCTTGTCATTGATTTCAATGACTTCTTCACCATATTGTTCAGAGTCACATTTTTCAACAACAAATTCATGAGATCCTTTGGGAACAAACAACTTCTTGATCTTTGGTCGAGGTTCATAAGATTTCACTTTTATCGGATGACCATGTTTAATCTTTTCTGAGTCGTGTTCCTCATATATCTCAATATTTATCTTTTAAATTTCACTTTAGACCTATTTTTTCTTTATCCTTTCTTCCATTTATCAATTGTTCTACAATAGTTTCTGAACTTTTAACTTCGGCAAGATCAACCTGAATTGTAGTATGAGCCAATTTCTCTTATTCTTGATTTTTCGGTCATCTTTTCAAGTTGTTTTTTTACTAGTTCAAGTTCTTTGAGGGTTTTGTTCCATGATTTTCGATCAAAGATTTTATGATCAGGTTGTAATGCACGGAATAATGTCTAAGCAAGCCAAATAATAATAATGGGCTTACACGAGACCATTCAATGAAAATAAGATGGATATGGGTTATAGACCGAGTTAACTCTTTGGGTTATGAGTTTGACGAGTTTAAGGTCCCAGGAACGCCTTGTATATATAAACGGATCAACTTGAGCAGCTCTCATTTGCAACTCAACACTAGGGTTTAAGGTCCCAGGAACGCCTGGTATATATAAACGGATCAACTTAAGTAGCTCTCATTTGCAACTCAACACTCTTCGGGTTATGAGTCTTGAAGATTCAATGCTCGTTTGATCTTGGGATTGAAAATCAGTGTTCGTGGGCATCCAAAAAATAAGAAAAGACCAAGAATCCAGGTAAGCAACATCATTTAATCGTTCCTTTTGATGTATACCCGGATTCTAGGGCTTGGGTTTTCGAAAGTGGCAAAGATTAGCCCAAAAGTCACGTTTGTGTGTTAGAAAACATGTAAGAAGCATAGATATAGCTTATTATGTGATAAACAAAGGTTTTGGATGTAAAAGATTGAAGTTTTTGGTCAAAAATAGGTTGGTTCGTAATTTTCAGCTTGTTCTGTGAAACTGGGTGTTCATCAAGCAAAATGGCATAGTCGTATAGCGAAACTATGAAAGCTTCCTGCGAAATTATAGTTTCGCAGGTAGTTCCGCAGGTAGTTTCGCAGACATGGTTATCCAACAAAAGTTGGGTGAAACTGGCAGCAAAACTGGCAGCAAAGATGCCAGTGAAACTGCTAGTGAAGATGTCAGCGAAACTAGCAGTAAAACTGCTGGCGAAACTAGCAGCGAAACTGCTGGCGAAACTAGCAGCGAAACTGCTGGCGTAACTAGCAGCGAAACTGCTGGCGAAACTAGCAGCGAAACTGCTACTTTTGCAGCGAAATTAGGCAGAAATGAACTCCTTTAAGTGTCAACTTATCTGCATTATGTGTAGTGCAACCCTTTCTTTGAAAGTTTGATTGAGAAGCTACTCATCGAGTACAGGTGAGTTCTAGATCCCCTATTTTAAAGGTTTTGAACTAGTTTGGGGCTGGAAATGCATACTAAATATACGTTTTAAACAACCAATTTTTTAAGAGGTTTTAACGGGAAGATAGAATTTTTTATATGGAAAGGTGCTATATAAAAGTGTTAAAATAAAATTTTTTCACGCTGACCAGGTCAAGGCGACCCTAACCAGTGGCGTTGCTGCTTGAACCCCACTAGGGGCTGCTGCCCCTAGGACTCCACTGTCAGGGGCTGCCGCCCCCGAACCCACGCTGTCCCATGGAGGATCAGCTATGTTTTATGATGACTTATGCTTGTGTTGCATATGTATATATATGATGCATGATGTGTATGATGCATGAATTTATGATGATATATGATGGTATATGTTATGTATGATGATGCGTGATGATGTTATGCTTATGTCTGATATGTATCATATGTTCCTTATTACGTATGATGATGTGACTTTACGTGGTGTGATTATGATAATGAACGTAAAGTATTATCTTAACAAAGTGAAAGATTTAAGATAATGAAAGTGGAACATAATGAAGGAACGAATGAAAAGCCTTGCAAGCAAATGAAAGGAGGTTAACAACACATTAAAAGTTGTTAGCTCAACTGTGTGTGTCTACAGAGTGCGATTTTGGCTAACTCATAAGGGTTTATACACACAGTAAGAGTTCAGTCTTGGTGACTGCTCCAATTTGTGCGATTTCCTAATTTTTGTGTGTTATACAGCGTGCGATCTTGGCGAACCCATAAGAGTTCACACACAAAGGGGGAGTCTGTCCTAGTGACCACTCCATACATGCGTTATGGGGTCCTTGGTACTTAACCCTAGATGAATTGCTTGGTGCTTTAGAGGGGGGTTAAATACATAACAAGACCTAGATAGAAGTGAAAGATAATAAATGTATGAAAAGTGCGATAAGTACAAAAAGTGCAAAACGTGTGAAATGTACGAACGAACGATGATGAAGATAATTATTATTACCTTGATGTACGTACGATGTGTGATCACGTGCGATAGTAATGAAAATGTTCTAACGAATGGAAGGTAACGTAATGTTTTTATAAAACTAGAACTTACTCACCAACGTTGACTTTGCATTCTCCAGTTGGCAGGTAATGTTGCTGAGAATGGCAGGGGCGGCTACTTGGCTCATTTTAGATGGCACTCTTTTGTATAACGTTTTTGCATTGTAATACGAACGAACAATATTTTGTAATGAAAAATGTATTATTTTGCAAAAGTGTTTATTTAAAGGAAATGAAATGTTTTTAAAGTGTTTCCGCTGCATGGTTTTAGTAAAGTTAGTGTAAATTATATGTTTTATGTGCGATGATTGACCAGTTGTGTGCCAAGAACGGGGCCTTACACAATTTTTAATTTGTTTTGTATTAATTCTTCCTGTTCGAGTTTATCACACATTTTAAATAAGCATGTTCTATAATGTTCAACTTGTTCAAAACATGCTTTTGTGCATATTTTCTCTCTGACTTCTATGGGAATTTCTAGATAAGAAGGTGAAGTCTCAGTATCAAATGAGGAGTATTCAACCTTAGGTTGTTCTAACTGAGCCATGACAACAATTTCTTCTAAATCTTCCTTTGGATTAGATTTATCACTCCAATCATAGACTTCATCATATGATAGGTTCAAATGGATCAATCTTTGTTTGTTATCAAGCAATTGACAATTGTTTGAACTATGTGTAGAGATTGTATGAAAAGGCTGATGGGACCCAAATACCCAAAGTCTCTCTTGCATGCTGCACAAGTACACTGAAGAAGAATGCTTCGGAAGTTTCACACGTGCAACAAAAACATTATAAGTGTTAAATCTTCTGAAGCCAAGACCAATATCTTCCGAAGCCAAAGATAAAGTCTTCTGAAGCATCAATAGACAAAGTCTTCCGAAGCCAACACTTGAAGACAGATTTCTTCCGAAGACTTTTAACAACATGCTTTATCTGATGTACTTTTCCATAAAGTTAGACCCCTTTCCGCTACAACTCTGTAAAGTCACCAACTTACATGAGTCTGTAACTGTACATTGAGGTCTTGAGTCTGTAACTTTCTACTTCATGTACTTTATCCTTTTTGTAATAGATAATGATGTGAGCTATGGCATGTCATAGTAATTAGTCAAAAGGCCATCTGCCTTTTGACTTTACAATTGATTTTGTTTTATGTCTAGTCAATTGTATCTAGCTAGCCTTCAAAGTATGGCCGGCTGTAGGATGTAGTATAAGTATCTCATGTTCTTATAACTTTCTTTAATGCTTTGTAACACTTTTAATAGAACTTGAGAAAGCAATATACTGCAATTTTGAAAACCATCTACTTGTGTATCTTGTTCTCTTGTTCTGTATCTTACTTACTTGTGTTCTTATTATCATCTATTATGGTTAATCTAGTTCATTGTTTGATTAAGTTAAGTTATTCTCCTCTTTGTGTTGTTGTGTTATAAGTGACCACCCTTCATCGGTCCTGCATTTGGTATCAGAGCATTCCAAGCTCTTGATATTAGATCTAACCTTCCTAAGATCCCTTACACACACAAATACTCAAGTTTTCAAATGGCAGCCATTTCCAAAACTAATATAGAAACTAGAACCATGAACAAATCCCCACTGATCACTCTTGATGACTTTGACACCTGGTGCCAAAGAATGGAAGGTTTCATCAGTTTTCTAGATTTAAGAATGTGGGAATCTATTGAGAATAGAGCATACATACCAAGCAGCTCTTCTGATACTGGTGGTGGTATGATACCTAAGGTTGTGGCTGACTACTCTGATGAAGATAAGAAGAAGTAGAGATTGACCAAAAAGCCATGACAGCCCTTCAGACTGCTCTTCCTAACTCTATGTACAGAGGTTTCAAGAAATGCAAAACAGCTAAGAAGTTATGGGATGCATTGAAATTGATGTATGAGTGTTCCTATGAAGCAAAGGAGAATAAAAAGGATCTCCTGAAGCAATAGTTTGAAAACTTCACCTTCAAAGTAGGTGAAACCATGACTCAACAATATTTCAGGTATGTTGAGATAGTGGATACCCTAGTGTATGGAG
>BJCM01214365.1:0-16461 GCA_018326385.1 Flaveria bidentis | reverse complement strand
TGAATCTGTAACTTTCTACTTCATGTACTTTATCCTTTTTGTAATAGATAAGGATGTGAGCTATGGCATGTCATAGTCAGTAGTCAAAAGGCAATCTGCCTTTTGACTCTAGAATTGATTTTATTTTATGTCTAGTCAATTGTATCCAGCTGGCTTTCATAGCATGGCTGGCTGTATGATGTAGTATAAGTATCTCATGTTCTTGTATCTTTTAATTATGCTTTGTAACACTTGTAATAGAACATTGAGAAAGCAATATACTGCAATCTTGAAAACCATACTCTTGTGTATCTTGCTCTTGTGTTCTGTCTCTTACATTACTTGTGTTTTTAGTATCTTTACTTGTGATTAATCCAGTTTACTGTTTGATTAAGTTAAGTTGCTTTCCACTTTGTGTTGTTGTGTTGTAATTGACCCCATTCACTGGTCCTGCAAGCTCACATACTTCAATCAACAACAAAAGGGGAGCAACATTTGGTACGTGATATTGTTATATATTATAAAAACTTTAGTAGGGATTTAAGAAATTATACAGATAATAGAGAAGCTCAAATGATAGTTAACACTTTTAACAAGTTTCAGGTCAATTAGGATAATTTTACATTTGTGTGTGGTGCTAAAAACCATGAACTAAGATCTCTATTTTGTTTTGATGATGCGGCGATAACCAAATATTCTACATTTGGTAATGTTTTAGCTTTTGAAGCGACAAATAATGCAAATCAGTAAGTCCTTTTATGTAATCCGTTTGTATATTTGTATTATTATATTTTATCACCTGAAACATTTTTATTTCACTATTGAATTATATATGATTTTTGTTTCATTTACCGGTGTTGACCATAGGAAGTGTGTTAACTTTGTGGTTGGTTTGCTATACGATGAAACTTTAGAATCTTATACGTGGTTATTGTAATGTTTTTCAGAAGCTCATGGTAGACAATCTACATTGGTTCTTATAGATTAGGACCTTGGGATGAAACAAACTATTTCAAATGTCCTTAGTAAATCCATTAATCTCTTTTGCATGTGGCATATTACTAAGAAATTACCATCAAAGGTTCTCTTTTCGAGTTTACTACTTTTAACTGTTTTTTACAACCATTCTACATATATGTAAACTAAAAAATTAGAAAGCAATAAAATCTTTGTGCCTATATTAAACACTTTTTCTTACTTACACATGAAATGTATTATCATAACCTTTTTGTTTTTTCATATGATTAAAATTATGTATTATTATCAATACTTATGTTCTATGTTTATAGGTAGATGGTGATCCAACTGATAAAAAAATAAAAAGAGCTATACATAAGCTGGTTTAGAATGTGTTTATAGAACTGCATGTATTTGAGGAGCGATGGCATATGCTTATGAGTAAATATAACCTGATTGATCATGAACATTTGTCTGATATGTTTGCAATTAGAAACAATGGGTCTAACATACTTTAAGGATCCTCCAATGTGATGTTTATGAAGACAGAGTCTTAATGCGAGAGTTCAAATGCGCTTTTCAAATTAAAGGCTAGTGGATCAAACACTCTGGTAGACTTCCTACTTTGGCCCTTAACTATGGAGTCAAAACAAAGCATGAAGTCCACCAGAGTGTTTGATACTAGCCTTTAATTTGAAAAGTGCATTTGAACTCTCGCATCAAGACTTTGTCTTCATTAAACAACATACCGGAAGATCCTTAAAGTATGTTGAAACCCATTGTTCCCTAATTACAAACATATCAGACAACTATTCATGATCAGTTAGGTTATATTTACTCACAAGTAGATGCCATCGCTCCTCAAATAAATGTGATTCTATAAACACATTCAAACTATCTTATGTATAGCTCTTTTGATTTTTTATTATTAGTTGGATCACCATCAACCTATAAAAACATAACATAAGTAGTGATAATAATACGTACTTATATTAATATGAAAAAAAAGGTTGTGATAATACATGTCATGCATAATTAAGGAAAAGTGTTTTTGCTTTCTAATTTTTTAGTTTACATATACGTAAAACGGTTGTAAAAAACAGTTAACAGTAATTAACATGAAAAGAGAACCTTTGATAGTAATTCTTGGTAACATGCCACATGCATAAATGATGTATGAATTTATTAAGGACATTTTAAATAGCTTGTTTTATTGCAAGGTCCTAATCTATTAAAACCAATGTAGGTTGTTTACCATGTGCTTCCAAAAAAAACATTGCAATAACCACCTATATGATTCAATAGTTTCATCGTATAGCAAATCAGCCATAAAGTTAACACACTTCTTATGATGGTCGACACCGGTAAACGGAACAAAAATCATATCATATCTAATATAATGCAGTAGTGAAATAAAAATGTTTCATTTGATAAATACAAATATACAAATAGATTACATAAAGGGACTTACTGGTTTGTGTTATATGTGGCTTGAAAATCTAAAACACTACCAATTGTAATATAGTTGGCTATCGCGGCACCATCAAAGCAAAATAGAAATCTTAGTTCATGGTTTTTAACTCTAAACACAAATATAAAATTCTCCCAATTGACCTAACACTTGCTAAAAGTGTTAACTATCATTTAGCATCTCTATTGCCTATATATTTTCTTATATCTCTAGTAAACTTTTTATAATTTATAAAGTATCACGTACCAAATGTTGCCCCCTCTTGTTGATTGAAGTCTGTGGGCTACATTAGATCTAACCATGAACCCAAGCTTTATGTATGTATTCTTGATCATTGAAGTTCAACTGCAAGTGCTTCCTACTCGAATCCATATTATCTATTGGGACAAGACCATGATTATGTTTCTTGATAAACTAATATAATATGAATCTTATTGTTCTCTTCATGGCCTTTACACATATACAAGCAATACAGTATGTGACCTTGATGTTAGATGTCTTTAAAGGTCGAGAAGATTAGTAAAAGTCTTTAGAATCAAAACTTTGGCCACACGGCTTACCAAACTTGTTGCAAAGTATGTACTTATGTGTAACAACGCCTTGAAGTTTCTTCTTTGTAGATTATCAAATATCAAAGGCAAAACTCTCGCTATATAATTGACACAAAAAAACATATCTGCCCATTTTTCAAAGATGGTACCACACACAAGTTTATTTTGATCGTCTATATTAGGAATCCAATACTTTGTAACATTAGGTGAATGGAGTAATTATTACTAACAGATTCCTATGTGGCATCAACACTTGTATCTAAGAGTTAAAACAAACCAATGGAGTTAACTATCGGTATAAAAAATAATAAGATGTTTACACATACGAAAAGTTAAGTGTAAATGTAATATGTTAATTAATTCATAAAACTATCCACAAATAATAATGATTTAAATAAACACTGTTTTGCACTAACTCGACAAAGGAATGACATATAATATACAAAACGTATACATACACCTTGACAAACAAACAAATTTATAAATTACATTAATTAAAAGTGTACCTTCATGGTTATGATGATTCGTTACGGAAAACATTATTGGAATGAGTGGATGAATTCTTGACACCCTATGATGTGTATGCTTATTCACATGCTCAAAGTCCTTAAACGATGGTGCTGATTAGCAATTTCTGGAAAATATATATACAGCGCTTTAATTAAATATAATATAGATTATGTTCATAATATAAACTTGTTATAAAATACTATGTGTATGTGTTGTGAAACTAGGAACATAAGATTACATATTTTCATAAAAATATTGAATCTAACCTCTTTACGTATACATAAAAAATTACATGATAAGTGCATATGTTTCATTATATACTTATAGGTATATGAGTTGTATTATATATAAGCTGCTTTACATGTATGTAAAAAATAATAAAACGTTAAAAGAAATAAAAAAAACACTAAAATCTATTGATTATACTAAGAATAAGAACACATGAGGTTCCATTTTTATTTATCAATAATTGAGATCATTCAATCATAAAAAATAAACTACTTTTGTTTAATAGGACAATTCCTAAAATACACGACAGTAACAATAAAAACGTTTCTTGCCGTGTTCATGAATATTTGAAGTGTTACCTATCTCATCAACATAAACCTCATACTCGATCATATCCAATTGGTTTTGATACTAGATGAAAATTAAAGAAAAAAACAAATGAGTTGTGGTGTGATTTATTTCAATGCAGAAGGAAGAAGATTTAGACATGAACAAATTGATATAAGTTTCTAAATTTTTTGTACTAAAATCCCACAACTAATCGGAAGATATCTTCAAATCAAACTATATTTTCTTATCTAAAATGATAAATCCATGAAAAAAAGAAGATGATTCCGTGAATCAATATTGAATACTTGAATATCAGCCTTGAATTGGATCGGTATTAAAAAAAGTGAATGTATTGATAAATCACGATTCTACAAAATTAAAGAATATTATTTATTATCATGAACTAAGAAAGAAAATATACTAATTAAAATAATTATAGCAGCAGTATTTCTCGCAATCTTTAGAAGTTTTAATCTATACACACACACATATATAGGAAACATTTATGGTACAAAGTAGTAAATTTGTGCGAAATAATCAGCATGATAACAACCATTAATAGAAATTCACGATTTAGATTAGAGTTGATAGTAATCACACAAGGAAGTGACTAGAGAAGTGGATTTGTAAATTGCCTATAATTGTTGTTTTTTTTAAAATCCCTCAATTTTTTAAACGTACATAACTTTTTTTACAACGATGTATTTAAAATTTTACATCATAAAATTGAGTATTTTATTCACTTTATTTGATTATAAAATTGCTATATTACTTTTAATCTCAACATTTAAAAAAATGTGAATATGTTGTGCATATAACAAGCATAACTATAATTGCGTAATTATAGATATAACTTGCGTAATTGTTATTTATTACTTGAGTAATATGAAATTGCGTAATTATAATTACAATTTGCATAGTAATGAATATAATTTGCGTACTTATCCACCTTATATGCGTAATTATGACGCATACGAAATTAACACTCTCACAAAAGATATATGTCACGTCTTGGTGACTTTGTATGCTTCGCATGTTTTCTGTACTTTGTATAGTAACATTCTATTATATATATATATGTGTGTGTGTGTATATATATATATATATATATATATATATATTGATAGGGTTAGGATCATTATAAAATCATGTTTTATTTACGGAACCTAAAAAACCATTGATTTACATAAATGTAACTGAAGTGTGGTGATAATTGAGTTGTTGTACATATGTGTAAATCATACATGTAAGTAAAATAACCAAATATTACCAACCTTAACTTACATTTATGTAAATTAATGGTTTGTAATTTACATTTATGTAAATTAGTGGTTATTTTGATTCTGAAAATAAAAATTGGTTCTGTAATTTACATTTATGATTTGACTATATATATATATATATATATATATATATATATATATATATATCATAAATGTAAGTTATATATATATATATATGGTCAAATCATAAATGTAAATTATAGAACCAAGATCGAACTAAACGTTAAGATCGTGTACGTACGGAATACTAACAGATTCTACGTGAAACCAAATCAAATAGTACAGAATCCTATTTGATTGGCGATCCAATCAGTGAGAACGATAACCCGATCGATAAATCAATGAACTAAATGTTAAGAATAAGTAGGGATCAATCAAGATCGAACTTTGAAGTTGGATTGGCTGTCTTGGACGTTCTCGACGGCTAGGGGTTTGTGAATATATGAAATATCTCTCAAAGTTTCTCAAGTGTTATGTTTTTCCAAGAATTAAGTGGTATTATAGGTTTGTAGTTTCCATTCATACGACTAAACCATTAGCATGGTTCAGTCGTGCGACTGAATCATGCGATTGAGTCATACGTAGACAATTGATATTTATAGGTTTGTAGTTTCCATTCATGTTATAGAATAGTGGCCACTTGTATAAAGTATAGACATCTTATGTAGATAAGTTGGTAAGCCACATTGGGTCAAATACACTAATAGTCTCTATTTTTCCATCTTTATTCAAAACTATGACCGTTTCTCCCTTCCGCCTATCATAATACCACCATTTGAAGTATGGAGTGAAGTCTTGAGGCATTTCACGTAAGGGAATCTTAGACATTGTGGGTGGGGGACTCCACTTTAGCACCACCTTCGGTCTTCTAGATATAGGATCCACTTCAGACTTACGAATGAACCTTTTAGGTTGTTGAGGTCTGAAGTTTACCCATATGGTGTGGTATTCTTTCTTCAATGCGGTTGAGCTCAAAACCAGGAAGAGTCTTCAAATCATGTGGATATCTAAAGTACTCAATCCCCTTCTCTCTCTTTACAGCATAGACTTCCAAGTCTTCAAAATATGCCCACGCGATAATCTTGCCTAACACTTTCTGATGTCTCTTGACTCTGTAAAGTTTGGTGTAGGCATTCTTCTTTGAAGGTGCGCGCTGGGCTTTTATTTTAGCAAAACAAGCGGCCCATTCAGCTTTCTTTAAATTAAAATTAGCATCTGAAGCTTGGGCTTGACTTTCATTATTTTCTTTCTCTTTCTCCATCTCCTCCAACTTCTCAAATGTAGCACTGCTAAAAGTTTCACCCAAGTTGGGGATAATATTTCCTTCAGGGTCAGTGTACTCCGGATAGTGCTCAGCTGTAACATCCTCAATCTCAATCTCATCGACATCCTGTATCTCCTCATCACTTAGAACATCGACTTTTGAAAGATCTTTGAAAATTTCATCAGGATTTAGTCAGAACATCTCCACTAGCTGGTCATCGGTCAGATCATGAATGATTTCTCCTTCGTCGGGAGTGTAGCTCACTGACCTTCTGATGTTCCCTTGCATATCAAGAATCATTGTGAGTTGAGTCTTGATTTGCTAAAGGGGGATGACATCATATTCATCTTGTTGTTGAGCTTCATCTGTTTGATTAAACATTTAACAGAGCACACATAAGTCATTAATCAAGACATTGAAACATAAACAACCATAGATAATCATTAATTACATTAATGTAATACACAATTCAAGTACAAAAGTTTTTAAATACAAAAACATCTAATCATTACTTTTTCCTTGATCAATCATCTCTTCAACTTAAGGAGCTGAGGACGAGGCTCCTTGATCTTGATTTCTCTTGGTGCGCCTCTCTTGAGTTGATGGATTTCATGCTGATGCGGCAACATCACCTTCTTGCTCACCATCATCCTCTTTATCCTTTCCACTCGGTCCTCCTTCATCATCATCATCTTCTTCTTCAGATTCATCTTCAGTGAGCTCATCTTCATCATTGTCATCATCACCATCTTTAATCTTTAACGGCTCACTCTTGGATCCCTTTAGCTTTAGCAAGATCTTCTTGTTCTTCTTCTCCAGATCCTCAATCCTCTTCACCGATGCCATCACCAACTCATTTTGACCCTTAAGCTCATGGTGAGCTCGGCCTAAAGCCCTCTCATACTGGGCATTCTTCTCACTAAGCTGTGCAATTTGCTTTGCTTGAGCAGCATTTACCTCCATCAGTTGGTTTAGCTAAGTAGCTCTTAGATCATCAGTAGCAATAAGCCTTAGCATGATGCAATTTAGGTTGACCAGCTGTTCCTCTAACCCGACATTGGGTAGAGTGGAGCCATGGGTCAATGGGGCTTGGGTGGATGTACCGACTTGTTGAGTGGTGGTTGTGGTGGTGGATGTGGTGAAGATGGGAGGTGGAATGGGAGTGGATTGTGGTGGAGTAGTTGTGGTAGTGGTGGTAGGAGATGTGGTAGTGGTGGTAGGAGATGTGGTAGTGGTGGTGGCTGTAGTGATTAGGGTGATCCTCTACCTCTTGCTCTTTTTGCCGTAAGGTTGGGCCATCCTTTTCTTCCTTGAGCCCTTAGAGACAGAGGCTCCCTCTGAGCTGAGAGGCTGGTCTGGGGCGTTACTAGGATTAGTGTAATCAGTAGCACCACCCTTCGACCCATCCTGGCGTCCGCCAACCGCCTCTTTCCCTTTGTTGGTGGCCAAAACCCGGCTACCAACTGTCCTGACCAGAGGCTCATCGTCCGACTCTTCCTCTTCGTCGAGTAGGAAGTCTTGATGGAAGGTAGCCTTCTCTGTTCCACTAGGAGCATCAGTGGTGTCATGTGTAAATGGTGGGGATATAGTAGCAGTGTCAGTGGCCCTAGATTGAGAAGGACCAGTATCTCAACCACCTTGACCATTATCCTGGTCGTCATCATCGTCGTCTTCTTCATTGGTGGGTAAGAAGATTGGCTCAACATTAGAATCGCTATCATCGTGACGTCACTTCTTGCGAGAGGGCGCCACATAATCTTCACTAGCCAAATGCCCAAACAGTCTCCTTACCGGGGGCTTCATCTGCTTCCCCCGGTACACCTTCATCGAACCTAGTGTAGTGTCATCCATCACCTCTAGAACAACAGCATCATCTCTCTCCTTTGTCAGCAAAGGAAGCTTCTCACCAATGATCATCTGTAAGAAATGAGGGTACATACAGAAGCCTTCCTTGCCTTTTGCTTCCAGGTTCTCGATCAAATATGCAAAGTGCATGCGAGAAAAACTGAACGAGTGGTTCAGTACCAGAGCAACAAATGCGTTTTGGATTTGGTCCGATAACTCATCAAATCCTCCTCTCCTTGAAGCTATGCACTTTAGGATAACATGAGCCAAGTACTTGAACTGGGGCACATGTTGCTCTTATTGAGCACACCTGCGTTGATATCCCCAACGTACTTTATCCTTAGAAAGCATCCCCGAACAGTCAGGGAATGTAGCTTGGTTGGGTAGGCACCATCCTCACCCAGGTCCATAACCCTCCTTAGATCTTCTTCTGTGATCTCTATCTCCTGCCCGAAGATAGAGCTCCTAATGCAGTGAGGCTCAACAGATTGGTCAACAGAGGCACCTTCCCAGAAGGCCTGCTGTATAGACCTGTAGGGTGTGCACGGAGCAAAGATAGCCTTGTAGATCCTCGACCTATGTAGAAAGGCTATAAACCCAGCGAACTCAAAGGAGTTCCTAGAAGTAGCATCAAGATGAGCACATATATTGTGCTTGGTGCTCATCGTCCATATATCAATCATGTTGCTACAACACAAGAAACATATAAATTAGAGTTGTGTATAAGAGATGATAGTTGGAACTTAAACTGTATGATCAAACTAGTTCAGTCGTGCGATTGAACCATACGACTGAGTTTAGTCGTGATTGAGCCTGCGGCTGAGTTCAGTCGTGCGATTGAGTCTGCAACTGAACTTAATCGTATGTTAAGCCATGCGGTTGAGTCAGTCGTGTGACCGAGTCACCGATTGATTCAATCGTGCGCCTGGCTCACTCATGCGACTGAGGTTCAGACGGAGTGTCCATTCGCATATTGCTCTGTTCGACACTCCAACTTTAAATCTATGTCGAAACTTTATATTAGACTTCGTGTTTAGACTCATTAGATTCCTAGGGACTCTAAATAGCACTTATTGTCTTTTAAATCAACTTTTATGTCCATTTAAGTGGACTATTTTGAAGAGTTACTCTCAGTTCTTGATTTTAACTTGATTGGTCCTTAGGGTTTGATTAAACCGGTTATTAGGGTCAATTTCATCCTCACAGTACCTGTAGATGAGTAGAATGACAGTTAGAATCACAATCAACAACTAATCACAGTAATAGAAATTTTGGGCAGAGTGTTTGTGTATGGGTGGTTTTGAGAGCTTTGAAGGGTGGTAAGGAATGCAACCGACTAACCCCTCTATTTATATTGTTTTAAAGTTAAGTCGTGCGATTGGACCCATACACACGCTTCATTCGTGCGACTGGGGTTCAGTCGTGCGGCTGGCTTAGACTTCATCATCCAGTCGTACGATTGGTTCATTCTTGTGATCCAATCGCATGGTTGCCCCATACTCATGGTTCAATCGTGTGACTTGCTCATACTTATGGTCCAATCATGCGATTGGCTCATACTTATGGCCCAATCATGCGATTGGCTCATCCTTATGATTCAATCGTGTGATTGGCTCACACTTATGAGTTTGACCTCATACACTTTCAAACACTTAAACTTTTACTTTTTGATATATAACATTATGAACACCGATCATCTCAGACATGACCTTTTTAATTGAAAACCGTTTGATCACCTCAGACATGATCATTTTAATTTAACATCCTTTGATCACCTTAGATGTGATCCTTTTAGTTTAGAACCGATTGGTCACCTCAGACGTGATCCTTTTAGTTTAAACAGGTTTGGTCACCTCAGACGTGATCCTTTTAGTTTAAACAGGTTTGGTCACCTCAGACGTGACCATTTTTGTGAGTGATTCATAGATTTCATCTAGTTGTATAGTCCGACATTTACGTAACAAGAGACTAGAAAACAAAAAACAACATGAAATTAAAACAAAACAATACATAGTTCTGTGTTTTTAGGTTTGAGACGGATTGAAACCTTTTAGAAAACGTCTAATAGCTTTTTCTTCCTGGACATAACAGCTTCAAGTTAATTTGATCATTTCTGGAAAGATTTAATATGGAATCATACAGGTATATCAGAATCATTTGGGACATTGTACTAAGCACTTTGATGCTAGATTCTTGTTTTGACCGAGAGTCAATAACACTTTCAGGAAATCATACTAGAGCTATAAGATGCACACAATGATTTTGATTGTCAAGATTTGCAGCCACAATGATTGTTAGTATATTTTTCCACTTAAATACATACACATATTTTTGACTTACATTGGTGATGGGTTAGGTTTATTTATTTTAACAAGAATTTATTGATCCCACACTTATATGGTAATCAACATTCCTCAAGAGATTTTTTAGCGGTCTACGGCTATTTGACAAGAAGAAACTATTCTAAGAGCTTTCAAAGAGATGCCAAGCCTCTGGTTAGTGCCATCGCACAGCAGAGAGGCGCAAACAACAATGAATTCTAGAATATTTAGGTTATGCTTATCCTCAGGTCAGTGCCACCGTACAGTAGAGAGGCACACAACCTATCTTCTTGTTAGAGCATTTATTTTTCCTTTTGCACATAACTCACCAACAACGTTAGTCATTAGCTTGATTTCACTTAGCAATTTTTCCATGTGCTTTGCTTATTTTTATGGTCATCCGCACACATTTGTGGCATTTATTTTGCTCATCACCTCTTATTGGAAATGTTGATTGTGTTAACCAGGGATAAGATGAGAACCCACAGCAAGTTGAACAATTAGTTTGAATTTAATTCATCAATGAAGTCTACTCGTTTATTGTGTTGAATCTACCGACACATCATATAATTAATTAGCAACCTCTAGGTCTACTTTCTCTATGTTACCTTAGTAGCAGACTAGTTTTACTATCATTTTCCTTTTATTATGCCTAGACTTCTCAGACTTGTACTTTGAATTAAGCATATTGAACATTTAAATATTTTGGGAGTCCCAAACAATTTGTTCCCTGTGTACTATCATTTTCCATAAACTTTGAATCAAAATCACATATTTGATTTCATTTTTTTCAGCTAATCTGCCCTCCCCCTTATTTTTTTAAGTAAATAAATACTACAACTAAGTAAATACTAAACTAAACTATACTCCCCCTAAAATTCTAAAACCGAAAATTGTTTTGTATTTTTGGATTTTAATAGACAGGAAAATAAAATAAAATAAATAAGAAACTAAGAATACTTGTCGGACTAAGAACTTTCTTTGTCTAGAATCACGTCACTTTTCTTTTACACGCCATTAAACTCTAAAAGATATAAAAACCTAGGTTTGTCAAATGCTTTTGTGTAGAGGTCGGTGCGTTGAAAATCCATATTAATTTTAACAACATCGATTAATTTCTTTTCAAAACAGTCACGTATAAAGTGATATTTAATACCGATGTTTTTGGTTTTCGGGTGTTGGACCGGATTTTTGGCGACAACAATTGCAGAAGAATTATCAACAAATATAGGGGTGTTAGAAAATTACAAACCGTAGTCACACATTCGCTATTGAATCCAAATTATTTGTGAACAGCAACTTGCAGCAGCAACATATTCAGCTTCACATGTTGACAGAGCAACTGATGTCTGCTTCTTACACTCCCAGGTGACTAACCGTCTACCAAAGAACTGACATCTCGCTGATGTTGACTTGTAATTCATCTTGCAACCACCATAGTCCGAGTCACTATACGCTATAAGGTCAAAGTCATTATTACGAGGATACCACAACCCTAGTGTTGGAGTACCCTTCAGATAACGAAAAATCCGTTTAACTCCTATGAGGTGATTTACTTTTGGTTTTGTCTTATATCTGGAACAAAGACACATGGTGTACATAATATCAAGACGAAAGGCTGTGAGGTACATTAGGTATCCGATCATTCCTCTATACACGGTGGCATCAACCAGATCGCCATTTTCGTCGGGTGCCACGTCATGGTTCGTGGCAAGTGGAGTTCTAGTAGCCGAAGCATTCTCCCTGTCGAATCGACTGACGATATCTCCTACATATTTGGACTGATGCAGGAAGATTCCTTTCAATACAGATTCAAATTCTTTACATAATTCTTCATTTTTGGAACCGAAGATTATGACATCCATATATATTTCTACCAGTAGTAAATCACCATCCTTTTCTTTGATGAATAACGTGCAGTCAATAACCCCTCTGCGAAAACCATGTTTCACTAGATGAGTTGAGAGTTTCTCATACCAGGCTCTAGGGGCTTGATGGAGCCCATAAAAAGCCTTGTCCAATTTATAAATTCTGTCCCAATGATAAGGATCCTCAAATCCTTCAGGTTGACTGACGTAGACTGTTTCACGGATTTCACCATGAAGGAATGCACTTTTTACATCTAATTGATAAACTTTATTCTTCATGTAGAATGCATAGGCTAGAAATATATGAATTGCTTCCATCCGTGCCACAAGTGCAAACACTTCTAGTCAATTCCTTCGACTTGTCTAAACCCTTGAACCACAAGTCAAGCCTTATTTCTAATTATTACCCCCTGATCATCTTTTTTACACTTTAGTCTCCATTTAGTGTCAATCATCTTAGCACCTTTTGGTTTGTCCATAAGGGTCCATACTCATAACTTCTTGAACTGTAGGAGTTCTTCTTGCATATCACTAACCCATGCCTCATCATTTAAGGCTTCACTAACATATTTTGGCTCGAATTGAGACATAAAACATCGATAAGCACCATCGTGAAGATAGCCTTTTTCCATGGCTGAGGCATAATCAGATGAGTATAGCTGATTTCGTGTCTACACTCCCGATAGAACATCCCTAATGATGTTGTCCAGGGGATAATGCACATTAGTTCGAGATCCGAGAGTGGTGGGAACAACTACTACATGATCTAGATTTTGAATCCCAGGTTCAGTATCTGTAGTTGATGGAGTATGAGGTTCAGAAGTTTCAGAGGCTTCAAGATCTGATGCTTGTGTACTTTCATTAGTAGGAACCTGGTCCTCCTAGTCTATATTTGCAGTCTCAACTGCTTCATCATTCGAGGAGGAGTCACTTACTTCAAGCTCTCCCCCTGAATGACTACAAGAATCATCTAATGGAACCGATAGTGTCGAGCCTTGTGAAGGAGTGTCTAGAACATCGTACATCATTGTAGCAGATAACTCATCATCAGGCTGAGAGGAAGGTAGGTTGAAGGACTTAATAAATCCATCATAGTCAAAGAAGAAAGAAGGTCCTTTTCCAGCAAGGGGGTGGTGTATCTTTGAACATCAACATTGCACCTCTAGCCCGTTGAGTTGTTATAAACTCTCTTGTCTTGTATACTTTATCCGAGAAATATACCTTCTTTAGTCTTCTCACTAAACTTTCCGGTCTGAGTTTTCTTTAGCAACATGCACGGTAAACCAAAGGGTTCGAGATATTCCAGGTTTGGTTTACGTCACTGGAGCAGTTCATAACATGTTTTACCGTGACGTTTAACCACCAAGACTCAATTTAGAGTGTAACATGCATTAGCCACTGCCTCATTCCAAAATTGAATAGGCAGTTTAGAGTCGGCTAACATTGTTCTTGCTGTCTCTATCAAGCTACTAATCTTCCTTTCAGCCACCCCATTCATCTGTGGAGTGTAGGCAGATGTAAATTGATGTACAATTCCTTTCTCTCTACAGAATGCCTCCATCCACTGATTCTTGAACTCTGTTCCGTTGTCTGATCTAATCTGCCTTACTTTCAGCTTGTAGAGTGATTCCAAAGTAGTTACTAGATGTTTAAATGATTCAAAAGTCTCTGATTTGGATTTCAAAAACATCACCCAAGAGAATCTCGAGTAATCATCAATTACTACATAGCTTGAGAATCAACTTTATTTGTGTTTACCGGGCCAAACAGTTCCATATATAGAAGCTCGAGAGGAATATCGATAGAATTAACTTTATTTGCCTTGTGAGACTTCTTAGTCTGTTTCTTTTTCTTACATGCTTCGCAAAAATCTGGAAGCTGGAAATTTTTGACAGTTACTCCATTAACTAAATCGTATTAGATTATTCATCTTTCTAGGAGTTATGTATCCTATTCTCCTATGCCAGGAGAGTGAATCCCTCTCTGTTGCTTTTGACAAGAAGCATTGCATAGTGGTCTCTGTTGTGGAGGCTTTTGATAGATCCAAGACATACAGAACATTATATCTTGAAGCTGACATTAGAACTTTATCCTCCTGGATAACATAATCCTTCTTCAACTTGTAACATTTCTTGTTGTCAAACACAACTTTGAATCCTTTATCACAGATCTGGGAGACTGAAAGTAAGTTGTTCTGTAGTTGTTAAACGTAGTTGACCTTGTCAAACTTCACTTTCTCGTTTCCCACTTCGCCTTGAGCGGTGATGTAACCTCCTTTATTTCCAGCAAATGAAACATGTCCCCATTTAATTTTTTTGATGTTAAAAAGGAGAGACGAATTCCTGGTCATGTGCCTGGATACCCCACTATCAACAATCCAGGTATTTGTGATAGCACTGTAGCGGACACCCTGCACATTCAAAGGAAATGATCAATTCAGGTTTGGGACCCAAGCCTTAACTGGCTTGGGTGACCCAGAGGAATCGCACATCATGAACTCAACCCACTGTCCTTCAGAGGATGAGGGCATATTGTTCATCTTCTTGTTCTCATTATCAGACAGATTACTTGAATTTTCTTTCCATAAACCAGTTTTATGTAAGGCATGTTTGTGATAAACAGACGACTGGCTTATAGGTTGAACTTTAGATTCACTAATACTCTTAGGTGGAGTATTAGATCTTATTTTAGGAAAACTTGGTTTTGCATCATAAAGTTTAATTTTCTTTTTGGGTGTCTGATAATAAGGGCAATTAGAAGAAATATGTCCTCGTTTTCCACAACTGTAGCATGATCTCCCTTCTACAGGTTGAGGAAAATTTTTATATGGGGTTGAGTTTGGTAAGGGTGTGAGATGTTTCTGGTTGGGTTTTGTCACTTCTCTTTTATATGTTTCGACTTCTTTAAAAAATTAATTGTTTTAACATGTTTAACATCTTTAACCTTTAGTTTATTTGGACTTTGATGAGTAAAATGTTTTTGGTTAACTGGATTAGTCATTTTGGGTTCAGACGTGTGTGAACCTGACCTTAAATTAACCTTTTCAACTTGATCATCCAAACACTCAATAGGCCTATTTTCTTTTGATTTCAAAGTAGACTCCTTCTATTTAGTGCTATTCTTCATAGGTTTTCCCGTATAATCGGGGTCACTAACCATAGGAGTGGACACCACATGATCCTTAACTGGGTTGTTATTTATTGGTCTACTTTTAGTATTCAGAAGGATTGCATGTGGTGGCAGAACTACTTTGTAACCCAAACCATCCCCATTATTTCGTTCTTTCACTAAGTTTTGAACTATGTGGGAAGAACTAGCTAAGTTGTGCAGTTTTTGTTTTAAGGAATCAACTTCGACTTCTAAAACTGTTTTTTTTTCTTTTTTCTTTCTTCCAAATAATTTAAATACAACTTTATGTCATTTGCTTGATTTAAAGCAACAACCTCGGTTTCCCTTAGTTGTTTTCCTAAAAGTTCTATTTTTTCTTTGTAACTACACTCATTTTGTTTTAAAATATGATTGGCCTCTATGCAAATTTTTAAGTCATTTACTAAGTTATTATTGTGTTCTAATAACCTTGAAAATTTTAGATAAATTCTATCCCTAAATTTGTGCAGGACCGGTGAAGGGGGTCCCTTACAACACAACAACACAAAGAGGAGAATAACTAAACTTTATCAAACAGTGAACTAGATTAACCACAAGTAAAGACACTAAGAACACAAGTAATTAAGAGACAGAACACAAGAGCAAAATACACAAGAGTATGGTTTTCAAGATTGTAGTATATTGCTTTCTCAATGTTCTATTACAAGTGTTACAAAGCATAAAATAAAGATACAAGAACATGAGAT
>BJCM01214356.1:0-12995 GCA_018326385.1 Flaveria bidentis | reverse complement strand
GTTTTCAGGTGTTTAAAAGGGCAAGATGGACAAAAGAAGCATATTTGACAAGAAATTGAAGTAATCCGAGCTTTGGAGTCCAAGCATGGGGTTGTGCCTCATTAAGCATGCCCTCATGCCTTACCTGGAACACACCCCCGTGCTAAATTGACACACCCTCATGTTTGGACATCTGATAGGACAAAAAGTATTGTCCCCTAAAATCAAGAACGGGGTTGTGCCCCATGAGGCACGGGGTCATGCCCTACCTCCAACAAGGGGTCGTGCCCCATCAAGCACGAGGATGTGACCGACATACCTTACACGTACGAGCCGACCAACTTTCGTAATTATTGTACTAGCACAGGGTTGTGCCTTTTAGGAACGGGGCCATGCTTAAACACTCAAGAAAACCTATAAATAATGGCCTAAGTTCACCATTTTGGCAAGATTTGGTGGGAGAGTTACTTTGCAGAACTTTCTCGGGAATTGAGTCTTCAAAACCATTTGGAGGCTCGGGAGGTGCATATAACACTCAAAAGAAGCTTGGGGTTATCTAGACGTCATCCATTATGGATCACCAATTTGATTGTTCCATTTCACCGAAGATTTCATATCTATCTTCTATGTTATTTGTTGTTATGTTCAAGCTCATTATGAGCTAAACTCTTATTATCATCCTAACTATATGAAACTTATGTAATTTGTGATGAACTAACGGTGTGATATATATTATGTTAATGTTATGGTAGTCTTGCGAAAACTTTTGATGGGTAACATCTATATTTGAATAGGAAGTTATATCCTTGTGGTTTGTGATTGATTTGTAATACACAGTTGAAAAACGTATGATCAACTTTCATTCGCGAAACCAGTCTTGATAATAAATCCTTGGCTAATGAACTAGAAATGATTATTAGAAATACTATCACCTTAACTTTCTGATCATTTGTGGGTTCCCTTTTATTAGTTTGAGAAATCTATAGTAATTGTTTCGGTTTTCTAAAATTAATGGTATATTAGGAAGGAACCTAATAAACTATTTTTTTAACATTAATTTATGTTTTCGGAAATCATATGTCAAATAGGTCACAAAAGATTAACCTACTTTACTAGGCTTTGATCTAAGCAGTATACCAGCATGACGTGATCCTAGTCACTACGGAATGGATAGACGAGAAATCGCGTTAGCTCACCTTTATAAACATTAACATAATTACATTAATCCATATCTTTAATTACACCACCAACTCATCACAGTTACATAAGTGTAGTCTAATTAGGATGATAACCCTTATTCCCTGGTTTTAAATCCAAACACTTCAATCTTATTTTTCTTTATTTCTATTATTGTTTTTAAACCATAAAAATCTTATCAATGCAACTAATCATTTTCTCAAACAAAAAAACCAAATCTGATAGTCAAATATTAAGGTTGTTGAGTAGGCTAGGTGTGTCCACGAATTGATACTCGGTTCTTACCATCACTATTCTACCACACGATAGGTACACTTGCCTTTTGTGTGTGTGGTTTAGTATAAGTAATAACCATTTAAAACTAAACCTGTGCAAAAAACCTTTATCAAAATATATACGTTCCGCACTGCCATCAATGATCTAGAATGCTTCAGCCCGGATGATGTTGAATACATGGATATTGTCTAACAGATGGCTCTGTTAACTTACAAGAAAAAAAAGTTCTTCAAAAGAACTGGAAGGCAATTTCCCCAAAACACAACTAATAACAAATTTGGGTTTGACAAAGGAAATGCCAAGTGTTACAACTATAATCAGCTTGGTCACTTTGCATGGGAATGTAAAGCTCCCAAATCCAACCTGGGAGCAACTCAAGCCTCCACACTTCCAACCATATCTAAAGCTATGGGAAAGTCAACTAAAACAACTGTTGTGGCTCAAAAAGTTGACTGGAGCTTCATGGTGTAGGATGTTACCCATGCTCAAGCTTTGATGGCTGGAACTGATAACAACAAGGTATTTGAACACCTTTGTACTGCAGCTTGCATTCCTAAGTTAAAATGTATCAGGACTATAATATGGAAATTAAATCTGATATGGAGTCTTTGAATATCCTTAAAAGTGATTTTAAAAGGGTTGAATCTGACTATCAAAAGAAAATTGAAGAGTTAGAGAAAACCGTGTCCTCTTTAAAACATGAACATACCAACTATAGGACTCAAATCAAAGATTTAATCTCGAAATTGGCTGAGGCTCAAGCCTAGCTAGTAATAGTTGCGGTTCAAGCCAGGAAGCATGTTATTTCTGAGTAAAACTTCCAAGCCATTCTTGTATTATCCTCCTACTCAAAAATCTTTTATCAAAACAAATATGGGTTGGGAACCAATGCAATTGCTCCACTAAATTCTTATGAGTCTATTAAATAACCAAGACGTGGGACTAAAGAGCAAGAGGTTCCATCTGCTGACCCACCTTCCCATGAGTTAAAGAATAATGCAATTATAGGGACCATCACAAGGAAGGTCCAGGTAAATCAATTCATTCCCACCGGTGATGATCAACCCTAACCACCAAAGCCAGAAGAAACGGGGCTAAGGCAGCCAAAAAACTGCCAAGAAAGTGGTTGAGTCCAAATTGAAGATAGACCTAAAATAAAAAGGTGTATTCATTTTAGCTGGATTCCAAGTGGTTGGAAAATCTGATCTTGGAAAAGAGTGTAGTACTAGCACTCCTGTCCTATTGAAGGATTAGAAGTTAAAGGAGAAGACTGTTGCTGAAGACAAGAAGAGCAATAAACAACAATCCTCAAATCCCCCAAAGATTATCATTGCATGCATAATGTGTGGTCTGTAAAACATATGGCCAAAGATTGTTACTATAATCCTGCAAGCACACATTATACAAATAATGTTAAGAAAGGAGTTAAGGAGGGTTTCACATTTGGACCTTATCATATGGTTCAAGTGATGAGGAAATGAAAGTTTGTTTCCGAAGCAAAATTGATTTTGGAAGAAACTTATTATTTCAAAGGGAAAATAGCTTCGGAAGTTAAGCCAAAGAAAATTCAAAAGAACAAGATAGTTCATTTGAAACCTTCCGAGTAGAAGACTGATTCGGAAGAAAAGGTGGTGAAGGCTTCTTCCGAGAAAAGAGAAGCTTCGGAAGAATGCCATGCTGCTCAAGTCTCAATAAGCTTATCTGAACTGATCAGCCAAGGGATGGAACGGAAGAACAGACAAGATGCTGCAATCCAAATCTCTTCTTCACAAACATCTATTGAACCTTCTCCCATACACTTTGGTTCAATTATGTCATCCTCATTAGAAGAGCCCAAGACCAGCAAGGCTTTGGTTTCCAATCAAACTAACTTTTTATGTGGAGGGACATTCACTTGACAAGTATAATAACGTATGGATTGTAGACAGTGGATGCTCCAAGCACATGAATGGGAATGGATATCTTCAACAATTTCAATATTTTGATGGAGGTCCTTTTCAATTTGGAGGTGAGACCAGAGGATACATTTCAAGCAGAGGAAGTGTATCCAATGGCAAGTTAACGCTCAACAAAGTAAAATTTGTCAAACAGCTTAAACACAATCTTTTAAGTGTTTCTCAATTCTATGATCAAAAGCACCAAATGCTTTTCACAAAACATGATTGCATTATCCTTAATCCTACGATGAAAATTACTCAGGAATTGCTGCTTCTTAGATGTCCCAGAAAAAAGGACATGTACAAGCTGGATATGAACAATGCTTCCCCATTGGTGAAGTATCATTCTTTCTTTCCAAAACTGATGGTGATGAGTCAACTTTATGGCATAAACGTAGGTGTCATGTCATTTTAAACCATGAATAAATTGGTTAAAAATAATTTGGTACATGGTATGACTTAAAAGGAATTTTTCTATAAAGATAGTTGTGTTGCATGTCTAAAAGGAAAGCAACATAGAGTGTCTCACAAATCCAAAAACATTAACTCTATCACCATTCCATTACACTTATTGCACATGGATCTATTTGATCCCACAAGTATAATCAGCATTGGAAGAAAATCATACTACCTTGTGATTGTTGATGATTTTACAAGATTTATATGGGTATTCTTTTTAAGAACTAAAGATGAAATTATTGAAACTTTAAAATATTTTATTCTTAAAATAAAAAATAAAATTAATGACAAGGTTAAGATAATTAGGTGTGATCAAGGGATTGAATTTAAGAATCAAGTTCTTAACTCGTTTTGTAACTCAAAAGGGATTGCTAGACAACATAGTGCTCCTAAAACTCCTCAACAAAATGGTGTCACTGAGAGGAAAAATAAGATACTTATTGAGGCTACTCGAACTATGTTAGCTAATTTAAAGCTGCCTCTAACATTTTGGACATAGGTGTTTAGCACTGCATGCTATGTGCGGAATAGGGTCTTGTAGTTAAGCCATATGGAAAAACCCCTTATGAGCTATGACACAAGAGGCCACCGTTCATTGGCTTTCTTAGGTCCTTTGCCAACAACGTACCATACTTAACACAAATGAGAATTTGGCAAAATTTGCTGAAAAGTCGGATGATGCTATCTTTGATGGATATTTTCTCTACCTCTTGTAACACCCGGTTATTCTTTTAATGTTATTAAAGAAAGAATAAAGTGAAGAAAAAGAAAGAAATAACATATTAACCAAGTGGAGGGGTAAAAAGTGTCAAAAGGACAAAAAAGTTTAAAAGTTAGTGATAAAGGTGGCATGGGCGCCCATCACTCTCTCTTCACACTCAACTTCGGATATTTTTAGAGAGAGAAAGAAAGGAGAGCAGAAACTCTCGGGTTTTGAAGAAAAAGAGCAGGAAGTTCGAATTCAAGGTAAGAATTCATGCGTTTATGATGTTAGTAACTGACCTTAGCCTCGGTTATATGCTTATGTGTGTCTATGTGTGTTCGGGTGTGTTTTTGGTGGGTTTCTAGGCGGTTGAACTCAACATGCAAGCAGGTTTTGAAGAAGTCATAACCAAAGGCAACTAAGGTGAGTTCTAGAACCCCCTTTTTACTTGTTTTAAACTGCTTTGGGGCTGGAAATGCATGTATGAAACTTTTTATATAATGGGTTTCTTACCGTATGTTTATGTATATGTGTTTGCGGGTGGGGTTTGATTTTGGGCTATGTATGTGAATGATGATGTTATAGTTGTGTTTCTAAGCCTTAGGATGTATGATTTAAGCTTAGAACATAATATATGATCATTGGGGACTGAATTATATCATTTAAGTGTTAATTAGTCTGCCCATGCGCCTAAACAATGGCCCATGCGCCCAACAGAAATAAATGCGCCCAACAGAAATAAATGCCTAAGTGTTCCCATGCGCCCAAAACCTCATGCGCCCAAATAGTACCCATGCATCTAGAAATAGGCTGAAATTTACTAAGTGTTCATGCGCCCAGGATTCCCATGCGCTTGCATAGTGCCCATGCGCCTAGAATTGCCCAGAAATGACTAAGTGTTGCCCATGCGCCCTAATAGTGCCTATGCGCCTGAAAGTTGGCCATGCGCCTAAGTGTTCCCCATGCGCCTGAAAGGCCATGCGCCTGCATAATGCTCATGCGCCTGTATAGTGCCCACGCGCCTAAAGACTTAGATTATTTTTCTAATTTTTGGGGAAAAAGTGTAATGTAGGCTTTGACTTGGGAGGTTCCGAGGGCTATGTAAGTTGACTTTTTGAAGTCATAGGTGATGTGATGAGTGATGTATGATATGATTCGGTGATGTATGATTGATGCATATGCATGATGGCATGTATGATGATTGTTATGTCATGTGTGATAGTGCCTTGTATAGTGATGTTTTGTATGATTATGTTTATGTTCCATGTTATGTATGTTTATCTTTCCCGTGGCTTTACGTGTCATAGTTATGCAAGAAATGATAAAGTATTATATAACGTAAAGTGGAAGATAATAAAAAGAGGAATATAATGATAGAATGCATGCATTAATGAAAGAGAAAGTAAAGAAAGGCTTGCAAGCAAAATGTACGAAGGTGCACGACTCTAAAATGTCGTAAGCTCAACTGTGTGTGGTTTAGCTAACCCATAAGGATACATGCAAGGGTCTAGTCTTTGTGACTGACCAGTTGTATAGTACATGGATTATAGTGGATACTCACCTCGGTGTTGGTGCCAGGCTATGTGCATTATGGAAGTCATTTATGATCTTCAGCTCAGTACCCGCTTTGTGCATACGTTTGGGGTGTAGTATACAGTTGGGATCTTTGTCGCTGCCCCTGTGCTGGTGCCAGGCTATGTGCGTTATGGAAGTCATTTATCATCTTCGGCCTAGTACCCGTTTTATGCATACGTTTGGGCATAGTTGATGGCACTGATCCGGAAAGAGGTAAAGAAGGAAAGTGATGAACAATAAAGGAAGATAATAATGTGATTATCTTTGTGTACGTATGATGTGTGATCATGTACGAAAGTGTAGTATGATTTGGTAGAAAGTAAAGAATGGTTTTAAACGAAAGTAAAGTATGTTTTATTTTAAAACTAGAACTCACTCAGCAACGCTGACTTTTATGTGTTTCCAGTTGGCAGGTTAAGGTTACTGAGCATGGCACGGGGCGGTTACTTGGCTCATTTTGGATGACATTCTCTTTGTTTAATGTTTTTGCATTGTAATGCGAACAAACGATATTTTGTACTAATGTTTTAATGTTTCCGCTGCAATATTTTATTTAAGTTAATGTAAATATAGGTTTTATGTGCGATGATTGCCCAGCTGTGAGCGTCCCGGGAACGGGGACTTACAAGTTGGTATCAGAGCCAAAGTTTAACTAAAACGGGTAAATTTTCAAAAGAAACCTAAACTTAAACTTAAAATGGGACGGAAAGGGAAGGGATGGCAGTCCGAGTAGCTGCGTGCCATCAAGTATTTTCTTAATGTTAACCGGCATTATATGCACATGTTATCTGATATGTATGCTTTTAGTAGATTTAGATACTGATGTAGTCAGGATAGGTAATGCTTGGGGTATGAAGAGTAAACTAAGTGGCTAATCACAACTGGCCATTGTAATTAGGGACTTACTATACTTGACATAAACTGAGTTATTCCCTTGAATGACCGTGTTAGTGTTTGAATCTTATAGTGTGTTTATAGGGATGGCTGGTGGTAGATCATCAAAAGCTTCACATGGTGGAGGTCGTGGTGGACGTGGTGGTGAACCACGGGTTACAAGAGGAAGGCCTAGGGCCAAAGAGGTGGTTCATGAAGAACCTGACTGGGGACGAGAGTGCTAACTTAAGAGCCTCAGTGAAAGAGGCCGTTGTTGAAGAGGTGCATCAGGTCATGCAGATGATCCTAGCGTCTGTGGTGACTGAAGTGATTAAGGCTGTACAGGAAGGGGGAAGAAGGGAGAGGAATAGGTCCTCAGGAGGACGCGAGAAACCGGAGACTGAGACGGTTTTCCCTGATGATGATGAGGAGGAGGAAGCGCTTGTGCAGGAGACGATACGAGGATGTAACTATGGGGCATTTCAAAGGTGTAAGCCCCCTACCATTGACGGTAATGATACTGCTACTACTGCTCACCGATGGGTGAGAGAGATGGAGGTGGTACTCGACATTAGCGAGTGTCGAGAAGACTAGAAGGTGAAATTCGCTACCCACTCATTTGTGGACTCAGCTTTGTGCTAGTGGGACAACAATGTCCAAGCTGAGGGTTGCCGGGTTATCGGAAGAATGAGGTGGCCAGAGCTAAAGAAGTTGGTGATCAAGGAGTTCTGTCCTCATAGGAAGATGGATAAGGTGGAAAGGGTGTTCCTGTAGCTGGAGGTGGGAACCATGACACATCAGCAATACACCACCAAGTTCAATGAGATGGCACGACTGGTGCCGGATCAAGTGACACCCTTGTCACGAAAGATCAAGAGATCTATCTAGGGCTTGCTGGTGGATGTCCGTAGGCACATGATCGTTGCCTGACCGAGCACGTTTAGATCAATGGTTGATTTGGCGGGAATATTGTATGATGAGCGGACTGTGGTGGTGGCAGAAGCTAGCAAGAAGAGTGGTAGTGACCGGAATTGGAACGAGAAGCGATTTGGACGTGGCGGAGCCGCTCCAAGTAACAAAGGTGCACGGGTGGATGACCGACATGTGGTCACATCTTGTGCGGGTTGAGGAGGTGTGTTAAGTGTGGATGAGAGCACACCGGGGAATGTAGAGTGGGATCCATTGTTTGTTTCCGTTGTCGAAGGATCGGACATGTGGCGAAGAACTGCGGAGTAAGGAGGTGTTATACTTGTGGCGAGGAGGGCCACATGAGTAGGGACTGCAAGAAGCCAAGGGCTGAAGGTTCGGGAGTGAAGAAGGATGGAGGAGAAGGGCAGAGGGTGAGTGCTAGAGCGTTCACGATGACGTGGGAGGAGGCTAGGACGGACCCTGATGTTGTGTCAGGTACGTTTCTAGTAAACCAAACTTTAGCCTTTGTGTTATTTGATTCTGGTGCTAGTAAGAGTTTTATTTTTGCTGCTTTCTGTGCTAAGTTGCCTGTTAGTAGTAGGAGCATAGATACACCCTTTGATGTAGAAACTGCCATAGGTAAGTCTACCAGGATTTTCGAGATGATAGAAGGTTGTGACGTGGAACTAGAAGGTCACAAGTTTCCTATTAGACCCTTTGTGATGACCTTAGGCGTATTTGACGTAGTCCTAGGAATGGATTGGTTGGCGGACTACGAGGCGAATATTGTGTGTCGCAAGAAGATGATTCGGTTGACAGCGCCTGACGGGAGTTTGGTGACGGTTTATGGTGATCGAGTCACTACGATTTCGAAAGTGATTTCAATGCCGGTGCCAGGAAAGTGCATGAGGCGTGTATGGTGTGCCTACTTGGCCTACATAAAGGATGTGGATATGCCAACACCACAACTAACCGATGTACCGATTGTGTGCGAATTTCCAGACGTGTTTCCCGAAGACTTACCAGGAGTGCCACCTGACTGCGAGATCGAGTTCTAGATTGTAATGATACCGGTTGCCCAACCTGTAGCTAAAGCACCGTATCGGTTGGCTCCGACTGAGATGAAAGAGTTGATGGAGCAATCACAAGAGCTGCTTGATAAGGGGTTCATCAGACCGAGTATCTCTCCTTTGGGTAATCTATTCTTATTTGTGAAGAAGAAAGACGATAGCATGAGAATGTGTGTAGACTACCGTGAGTTGAATAAGCTGACAGTGAAGAATCGGTACCCGTTACCAAGGATTGATGACTTGTTTGATCAGCTCCAGGTTGCTAGTTGGTTCTCGAGGATAGACCTTCGATTTGGCTACCATCAGCTGACGGTTAAGGAGCAGGATAATCCTAAAACAGCTTTTCGCAAGTGTTAAGGACAGTACGAGTTTCTCGTTATGTCTTTTGGTTTGACTAATGCACCAGCTGCTTTTATGGATCTGATGAATCGAGTGTGTCAACTGATGTTGGATAAATCAATTATTGTGTTTATTGATGATATCCTGATTTATTCAAAGAGCGAGATAGAGCATGCCGTCCAATTCTGGAGGTTCTGGAGACGCTGAGAGGGGAGACGTTGTATGCCAAGTTCTCCAAGTGCGTGTTCTGGTTGCGTGAAATCCTGTTCTTGGGTCATGTAGTGAATCCTGAAGGGTTTATGGTGGACCCAGCGAAGGTGGAGGCGGTGATGCAATGGAAGTCTCCAAAAACGCCATATGAGATTCGTAGTTTCTTGGGTTTGGCGGGTTATTACAGGATATTCATTCAAGACTTCTCAAAGATAGCTTCTCCGTTGACTAAGTTGACCCATAAGGATGTAAGGTTTGTATGGGGTCAAGCTCAAGAGAAGGCATTTGAGGAGTTAAAGACGAGGTTAACTCAAGCTCCTATTTTGTCATTACCCGATGGAAGCGAAGATTTGGTGGTTTATTCAAATGCTTCCTACTCGGGGTTGGGATGTGTGTTGATGCAGAGAGGAAAGGTTATAGCCTATGCATCCCGATAGTTGAAAGTTCATGAGGTTAACTACACTACTCATGACTTGGAGCTAGCAGCTGTGGTCTTTGCGTTAAAGATTTGGAGTCACTACCTCTACGGGACGAAGTGCACCATATTCACTGACCACAAGTTCTTAAAGTACTTCTTCGAGCAGAAAGATTTGAACATGAGGCAGAGACAATGGTTGGAGCTCATAAAAGACTATGATTGTGAGATCTATTACCATCCGGGCAAAGCCAACGTGGTGGCGGACGCCCTTAGCCGAAAGGAGAGACCCGAGCCGATTCGGGTGAAGGCTTATTAGTTGGTTATTACCTCCGAGGAGATGAAGCAAGTCAAGGAGTTTCAAGATGAGGCATTGAAAGAAGATCATCTTAACTTTGAAAGAATGAGAGGTCTGGTTGTGGATTTAGGTGAAAACACACTCGGTGTTAGGACCCGATTCGGACGGATGTGGATTCCACGTTTTGGGGATCTACGTGTGAAAATTATGGATGAAGCTCATAAAACTCGATACTCAATTCATCCTGGTGCAACAAAGATGTATCAAGATATGAAGAAAGATTATTGGTGGCCGGGTATGAAACGCGATGTGGCGGAGTATGTGAGTAAATGCCTTACTTGTTTACAAGTGAAGGCGGAGCATCAAAAGGCGTATGGGAAGATCCAACCTTTGGATATATCGGAGTGGAAGTGGGAGTACATCACCATGGATTTTATTACAAAGCTACCGCGTACCGTGCGAGGGTATGATGCTCTATGGGTGATTGTTGATCGTTTGACGAAAAGTGCTCACTTCCTACCGATTCACGAGACATATTCATTTGAGAGGTTGGCGGATCAGTTCATTAAAGAGATTGTAACTCATCATGGTGTGTCAGTGTCTATTGTGTCTGTTCGCGACCCCCGGTTTACATCCAAATTTTGGAAGAAATTCCACGATGTGATGGGTACACAGTTACATATTAGCACAACTTATCATCCTCAGATGGATGGTCAGTTGGAAAGGACGATTTAGACGCTAGAAGATATGCTTCGGGCATGCGTCATTGATTTTGGAGGAAGTTGGGATGACCACTTACCGTTAGCTCAGTTCTCATATAACAACACTTATCATGCCAACATTGGTATGCCCCCTTATGAGATGCTATATGGTAGGAGATAGAACGCCCGTGTGTTGGGGTGATATTGGCCATAAAGAGTTAGGGAGAGTCGAGGTGGTCGAGGCTACGACTGAGAAACTGGAAAGGATCAAAGCCTTTATGAAGGCAGCTAAAGACAAGCAAAAGTCGTATGCCGATAAGAGACGTAGACTGATTGAGTTTCAGGTGGGTGATATAGTCATGTTGAAGGTCTCACCTTGGAAAGGTATCATTCGGTTTAGAAAGCGGGGCAAGTTGAGTCCAAGGTACATAGGGCCTTTCCGAATTATTGCTCGAGTAGGGGAGGTAACCTATAGATTGGAGTTACCAGATGAGTTAAGTGGAATTCACCCGACATTTCATGTATCTCATCTGAGAAAGTATTTAGCAGACGAAGATATGGTTGTACCACTAGAGGAAATCGAGGTAGATGAACGACTCAATTATGTGGAGTGACCAGTGGCGATCATTGATCGTAAAGAGAAGAGGTTAAGGAATAAAATAGTTCCCCTTGTGCGTGTACAGTGGAATCACATGAAGGGATCCGAGTCTACATGTGAGACAGAGGAGGAAATGAGACAGCATTACCCATGATTGTTTGGGGAATACCAGGTTTTGGGGACAAAACCTAAATAAGGGGGGTGGACATGTAACACCCTGTTATTCTTTTAAAGTTATTAAAGAAAGAATAAAGTGAAGAAAAAGAAAGAAATACCATTTTAACCAAGTGGAGGGGTAAAAAATGTCAAAAGGACAAAATGGTTTAAAGTTGATGATAAAGGTGGCATGGCCGCCCATCACTCTCACTTCACACTCAACTTCAGATATTTTTAGAGAGAGAAAGAAAGGAGAGCAAAAACTCTCGGGTTTTGAAGAACAAGTGCAGGAAGTTCGAATTCAAGGTAAGAATACATGCATTTATGATGTTCTTAACTGGCCTTAGCCTTGGTTATATTCTTATGTGTGTCTATGTGTGTTTGGGTGTGTTTTTGGTGGGTTTCTAGGTGGTTAAACTCAACATGCAAACGGGTTTTGAAGAAGTCATAACCAAAGGCAACTAAGGTGAGTTCTAGAACCCCTTTTTTACTTGTTTTAAACTACTTTGGGGCTGGAAATGCATGTATGAAACTTTTTATAAAATGGGTTTCTTACCTGTATGTTTATGTGTATGTGTTTGCGGGTGGGATTTATTTTAGGCTATGTATGTTTATGATGATTGTTAGGACCATTTAGGTACGAAGTACTAACTGATTCTGCGCGTATACCAACTCAAATAGTGCGGAATCCTATTTGATTGGCAACCCAATCAGGGAGAACACATTTAAGATCAATCTAACGATTAATGAAACATTATGAATGATTAGAACACGATCAACTGTGATCGATGAACTTGGAACAGGTGTTCTTCAGTCTCTGGACGACTAGGGTACGATTATGTGCGTAGGTTTTCGAATTGTTACGTTTTCCACGAATTAAGTGTTATTTATAGGTTAGGGTTTTCCATTCGTACGACTGAAGCATGCGGTTGATCCATCCGCACGACTGAAGGTCCAGTCGTGCGACTAAGTCAATCTTATGTCACAATCGTGCGACTAATCCAGTCTCCTGGTTCAGTCGTGCGACTGGTCTATTAGCATGAAGTATTCATGCGTATGATCCATTAGCATGGTCTATTCGCATGAGAACTTCACACGATTAAGTTTGAACACGTTTCTCAACCATTATTGACTAACAACTATGTAAAAAACCACAAACCTATATAGTTAGTTCAATATGTGTTATCACACAATAAACAATGAAATATTAAATATTATAAGCATCAACAACACATTTCATTTCATTCATACCCATTCAATTACATATATGTAAGACATGAAAGACATTTTACATTAAGCT
>BJCM01214353.1:0-13311 GCA_018326385.1 Flaveria bidentis | reverse complement strand
GGTTTGGCCGTAGCCATCTATAACTTGTGAAACCGCTTACATGAAAATGTAATTGTGGTAACCTATATAATCTTTCATGTTGCTTCATTTAACTTATTTACTACTTAAAACCTGCGAAGCTCACCAACAATTTTGTTGACCATTTTGAGCATATCTTTTCAGGTGATCATGATAACTAAAGATCTAGGAGTGCTGCCTTGTAGAGGAGACCCTAGGATGCATTTTTGATACTAAACACTTTTGGACAAACTTACAATTGTAAACATTGTTGTAGTCTGATTCATACTTTGCATGTTTGACACTTTTTCCCGGGTTGTGGGAAATTAAACAATGTCATACTAATTGTTTATGTAATCGTTTATATGTTATGCTTATGCCTATGTTGTCGTGAATATTGACTGAACGCGACACAAGTATCCATTTGTGCTCGGGTGTCATCATGACACGTTTGTCATCATACTTATATTGCTTCTCTATCGTATACCATGTGTTATGACGATCCCGTCTCGTTACATTCCCGTGTTTCCGCTTTAGCGGGGGTGTGACAATTTTTGACCAACTTCAAGGAGTTGTTATTTTCTCAAAGATTGATTTACGTTCTGGCTATCAATAATTACGATTTCATGATGATGATTTACCAAGGACTACATTCCGTACTCGATATGGGCACTATGAGTTCATGGTTGTGCCCTTTGGGTTAACAAATGCTCCTGCTATCTTCATGGATCTCATGAATCGAGTATGCAAGCCGTATCTTGACAAGTTTGTAATTGTCTTTATAGACAACATACTTATCTATTCAAAGTCTAAAACCGATCATTAACTTAACTTGTGACAAGTTCTTGAGTTGTTGAAGAAAGAACAATTGTATGCGAAGTTTTCAAAATGTGAATTCTGGTTTGAGGAGGCCCAATTTCTAGGACACGTGGTGAATAGCCAAGGAATTCATGTTGGCCCTGCGAAGGTGGAAGCTATGAAAAATTGGTGTGTTCCCACAACCCTAACTGAAGTCCGTTCTTTCCTTGGTCTTGTTGGTTATTATCGATGTTTCATTGCCAACTTCTTAGAATCGTGAAGCTGCTTACTTCTTTGAGTCAAAAGACTAAACTATTCAAGTGGGGATCTGAACAAGAAGATGCCTTTGAAGAATTAAAGCACAAACTATGCAATGCTCCTATCTTGATCCTTCCCGATGGAAATGACGATTTCACCATGTACATTGATGCATCTAGACAAGGCCTTGGTTGTGTCTGCATGCAGTGAGGCAAGGTCATAACATATGCATAAAGACAATTGAAGGTCTATCAGGTGAATTACACGACACATGATCTTGAACCTGGTGCTGTAGTTTTTGCCTTAAAGATTTGGAGACATTATCTTTATGGTACACAATGTATAGTCTACACCGATCACAAAAGCCTTTAACATGTTTTCGATCAAAAGGATCTCAACATGAGACAATGTCGTTGGGTCGAGTTTATTAGTGATTATGACTGTGACATTCGTTACCACCCTGGAAAGACAAATGTCATAGCCGATGCACTAAGTCGAAAGATTCATAACAAGATGGTTTTGTTTCAAAAAATTTGCGATCGACGACAATAGTTTGATATCTTAGGGGAATTCGATACTGAGATTCATCTGGATGTTAATGAGACTACAGTAATGCTGCAAAATTTCATGAATTTTAATTTACAAGTAATTTCAAGAAGTTTCTAATACTAAGGTAACCTTCTAATTGCTTTTATATTATGTATATCTATATTGTTATAATCATCCTAACATTCAATTATTCTCATGTTCTTATTTTTATTCTTCTTCTACTAAATCTCTTTTAATTTTAATCAGTATCATTTTATCATTAACCTTTTAATATTCACTAACCTTATAACAATCACTAACATTCCTAAATCAAGCTAACAACACACTAACTTGTACAAAGAATCCCGTTTGCATATAGACGGCTATGTCGCTGCATTCGGTTATTCCACAAGATTATTTCTCTAAGTGCTGCTATGAAGAAGTCTTGGAATATTTTTTATAAATAAAATGAAATCTAATATACCATATATCGATATAATAAATTTGTTCTAACCCATTTCATGGTTTAATAATTTTAAAAGTGCACATAAGTGCCTTACTATAATTTTGGCAGAATATAGTCTGATTTCAACTGGCCATAACGTGGTCATAACTAACATTTGAGTAAAATTAGACTCCAATATTAATTTCATCGAATAACCTTTTCAACGACAGTTTATACATCTTTAAAACCAATCGGACGAATCAACAATAGCCTTCACAAGATAAGTGCGCATTTCAGCACCTACTGTCTTGTTCTGCTGTTTTAACCTATTTACGGATTTTTTCATAAAAATGTGTCTGAATGTAACTTGTCCGGGAGACTTTGAACTAGTCAAAGGTGAATTTTTATAATTTCATGAAACCGTTTACTATTTTTAAAACCTGTTCAAACACATACTAAATAATCTGTTATTGTCCGCTTTGCCCACAAGAAGCTCACGGATTTTCTATTGGTTGCCCGGGTAAAAACTTCCCAGGGAGGTCACCCATCCCTGGATTGTTCCCACCTGAGCACGCTTAACTGTGGAGTTCTCCTCTCATCCACAACCAATACGCTCAAAACGCGTTGTTGATATTAGAGGCCAGACATTCCTTATGAACTAGGAATCTCTCCTGTCCACGGCCGATGTGAGATATATGTAGGGTGTCACAAGCACCCCCTGTTTAGACTCATCGTCCTCAATAAGCCAGAGAAGTCACCATCCATGGTGAGGTATGTCCCACACCCCGAACGGCACAAGAGTGGCTCTAATACCAATCTGTCACACCCTCAAAATCCACGTGCGGAGTTTTACCGCGAGGCATGTGAACAAACCAGGATCACAGTAAATAGTTACTCAGAACGACACTATATGCCAACGTTAAAATAAAATCAACCAAATTTTAAACTTGAAACTATGCGGAAGCATTTTGTAAAACAAGACAAACCCAAAATATATAAATGCATACTATGGCAAAACATGCGCCAACCAAATGAATAAACATTAATGAATAAAACCAATAAAGATGTCTTTAAGACCAAGTATTAGAATGCAAGATGAATCCGTGTAGTGCTCCTAAAGGCAAGCGAAGTTAATGACCTGAGAATAGCATACTAAAATGTCAACACAACGATTGGTGAGTTCAAGAGTTGATATTCAAACATAAGCAGTTTAATAGTTGAGATATAAAAGTAATGCATTGTAACAACAGATAGCTAGTCTATTAACAATAAATATTAACTCATAGTGATTTCTCAATTGAAGCTGACTATGATACGTTGTTGCCTCCTGTCACGACTTATCAGGTCGTGACAATGTTCATTAGGACAAATTGCACGGTTGACCTCGAGTCACACAGGTGGGGCTCGTCAGACCCAGTAGTTCTACCCAAATTTCATCGCTATTCAATATTAACCATTCGAAAGTGTGAGGACTTTTACATGATAACAACAATATATTAATATTATGCACAACTTAAATATATAAAGCGTTTGTAGATTACCAGTATGCAATCTCCCCCAAAAGAGATTAAGTAAAGAGTAGGGCATGAACTCACCTGATATGCGTAATAGATTCTTAGAGTTTTACTTGACAGAAAGAGTGGACAGACAACCTTCAGAGGTTATCTAGATCACATAAGTACATGAGTACGTGCAAAGATCAAATCACGCACTACATGCCATGTGAAGCCACTCACGACTTCACATTCTAAACGCTGCCAATCCTACTAGGTAGGAGCCTCAGACTCGCACGCGTGTATGATGATCACAATCATATTCATAAACCATGTTCATTACATTCAACATACACCACAATAATCAATTTCCAGTCACAAACATGATGCCTTAATTACTAATCAACCTTCAACATCATACATGATCATCTAAGCATTCTAAACAACTAAATTAACATATTCCATCATATTAGAAATCATCCATGAACATACTAACATGCTCCTAATATCCCAAACATGCTCAAACTATCATCTTTTAAACTTTGTGCAAATAAAGTTTCCCTTTTGGGAAAGTACATTCTAAAATCTATCAAACACCCAATGTACTCATGAATTCATTAATAATACACTAATTCAAGTTCATATCAACCTCTAAGCATGATCAATAATACCCAATCATCATAATCCATCAATCATCATGAACAAAAGTTTCCACTTTTGGCAAGATATGAACAACAACATCCATTCCAAGATTTCTAGCATTCATATCAACAATCTAGCACCTAACCATCATCATAAACCCATCAACAACATCAATCCATCATCAATTCACCATATCATGAAAATAAAGTTACTATTATTAGTAACCTATGAACACCAACTTCAATTCATCAATTCCTTGCAAGATCAATGTAACCTAGAATTCATACAACCTACTAACCATCACACATTCATCATACAATCATCAATCTCACATAATCACATCAATTTTCGGATTAGGGTTCATCTAGAATCAAAGTTCATGATCAAGCCATTAAAAACGTATCATTCTTGCATAATCAACGTTAAACAACATGTATACCATCTAACTAACATACTAACATCATCAAACGACAACAATTTTGACACCATAAACACCCATCCACGAATTAGGGTTTGGCCAACATGAAAATCCCACCAAAAACCATCAAAACTAACCTTAATTCTTGCAAAGGAACACGATTTGATGTTGCTAACTTGTTGTATGTCTTGAAATCGACCAAAACCGTAGCACTATGATGGTTTGAAGGTTGAAGTTCGAAGGTAGGGGGAGGGTTGAAGGTGGTTGCGGCCGAATGGGTGTGGGGGGCTAGGGTATTTGTGTTTTGTTTAATTTAATTTGCATATTTACCATTTAAACCCTTGTGTTTTGTATTTTTATAAAAAATAGCTTTTAACTCCTTTTTAAAGTATTTTCAACTAAGTTATTAACCATATAGACTATAGTCACAATTATATATCTTATTTTTATAAAGCTCAACACATACGAATTAATACACACGTTTCCACGTTACGCGATTAATTTTCACAAAGAACATTTAAAACATGCAAACACATAAACATAATACCATAATAACATTATCAGTTAGATTATCATTAATTTAACATTGTTAATTATCATTAGGTCACCAACGTTAAACGAAAACTAGTGTATGCTTACGACACGTGTATGTAAGACTTAATGGAACTAACGGAGTTTGGTAACGGAAAATTACCGGATGTCACATTATCCCCATGTCGAAAGAATTTTCGTCCCGAAAATAGCGTTACATGGTGAGAGTGTTCCATCACTGGTCTACTGCATTGGCACACAGAAATCGAAATCGAGTGAGTTTTGGATGAGTTATCACATCATCTGTCACACCCTCAAAATCCACGTGCGGAGTTTTACCGCGAGGCGTGTGAACAAACCAGGATCACAGTCAATAGTTACTCAGAACGATAGTATATGCCAACGTTAAAATAAAATCAACCAAAGTTTAAACTAGAAACTGTGTGGAAGCATTTTGTAATACAAGACAAACCCAAAGTATATAAATGCATACTATGGGAAAACATGCGCCAACCAAATGAATAAACATTAATGAATAAAACCAATAAAGATGTCTTTAAGACCAAGTCTTAGAATTCAAGATGAATCCGTGTAGTGCTCCTAAAGGCAAGCGAAGTTAATGACCTGAGAATAGCATACTAAAATGTCAACACAACGGTTGGTGAGTTCAAGAGTTGATATTCAAACATAAGCAGTTTAATAGTTGAGATATAAAAGTAATGGATTGTAACAACAGATAGCTAGTCTATTAACAATAAATATTAACTCATAGTGATTTCGCAATTGAAGCTGACTGTGATACGTTGTCGCCTCCTGTCACGACTTATCAGGTCGTGACAATGTTCATTAGGACAAATTGCACCCGGTTGACCTCGAGTCACACAGGTGGGGCTCGTCAGACCCAGTAGTACTACCCAAATTTCCTCGCTATTCAATATCAACAATTCGAAAGTGTGAGGACTTTTCCATGATAACAACACCAAAGTAATATTATGCACGACTTAAATATATAAAGCGTTTGTAGATTACCAGTATGCTATCTCCCCCAAAAGATATTAAATAAAGAGTGGGGCATGAACTCACCTGATATGCGTAATGGATTCTTAGAGTTTTACTTGAAAGAAAGAGTGGACAGACAATCTTCAGAGGTTACCTAGATCACATAAGTACATGAGTACGTGCAAACAGAGAACATGTGAAACCCTAAGTACACTACAACCAAGGACTCATGGTTTTAGAAAACAGACACTTTTGACTCAGTTGACCCGTTTGACCCGTTGGTGACATTATGTGTTGTAAACCATTCAAGCAAACATACTCATACATCATACATGGTTAATGTTCAAATGGATCACATGTATGTTACATTATCCAGATGCATTACCTAAATCATCATACAACCAAATATCATACAAATCATGCGAATCTAAAACATCAAAATGCCCACTAGTTATAACATAACTAACACTCCATACAAAGATCAAATCACGCACTACATGCCATGTGAAGCCACTCACGACTTCACATTCTAAACCCTGCCAATCCTAATAGGTAGGGGCCTCAGATTCGCACGCATGTATGATGATCACAATTATATTCATAAACCATGTTCATTGCATTCAACATACACCACAATAATCAATTCCAGTTCCAAACATTATGCCTTAATTACTAATCAACCTTCAACATCATACATGATCATACAAGCATTCCATACAACTAAATTAACATATTCCATCACATTAGAAATCATCCATGAACATACTAACATGCTCCTAATATCCCAAACATGCTCAAACTATCATCTTTCAAACTTTGTGCAAATAAAGTTTCCCATTTTGGGAAAGTACATCTCAAATCCATCAAACACTCAATGTATTCATGAATTTATCACCAATATACCATACCAAGCTCATAACAACATTTAGACATGATCAACAATACCTTATTATCATAATCCATCAATCATCATGAACAAAAGTTTCCGCTTTTGGCAAGATATGAACAACAACATCCATTCCAAGATTTCTAGCTTTCATATCAACAATCTAGCACCTAACCATCATCATAAACCCATCAACAACATCAATTCATCATCAATTCACAATATCATGAAAATAAAGTTACTATTATTAAATGAACACCAACTTCAATTCATCAATTCCTTGCAAGATCAATGTAACCTAGAATTCATACAACCTACTAACCATCACACATTCATCATAAAATCATCAATCTCAGATAATCACATCAATTTTTGGATTAGGGTTCATCTAGAATCAAAGTTCATGATCAAGCCATTAAAAACGTAACATTCTTGCATAATCAACGTTAAACAACATGTATACCATCTAACTAACATACTAACATAATCAAACAACAACAATTTTGACACCATAAACACCCATCCACGAATTAGGGTTTGGCCAACATGAAAATCCCACCAAAAACCATCAAAACTAACCTTAATTCTTGCAAAGGAACACGATTTGATGTTGCTAACATGTTGTATGTCTTGAAATCGACTAAAACCGTAGCACTATGATGGTTTGAAGGCTGAAATTCGAAGGTAGGGGGAGGGTTGAAGGTGGTTGCGGCCGAATGGGTGTGGGGGGCTAGGGTTTTTGTGTTTTGTTTAATTTAATTTCCATGTTTACCATTTAAACCCTTGTGTTTTGTATTTTTATAAAAATTAGCTTTTAACTCCTTTTTAAAATGTTTTCAACTAAGTTATTAAGCATATAGACTCATAGTCACAATTATATATCTTATTTTTATAAAGCTCAACACATACGAATTAATACACACGTTTCCACATTACGCGATTAATTTTCACAAAGAACATTTAAAACATGCAAACACATAAACATAATACTATAATCATATTATCAGTTAGATTATCATTAATTAGCATTGTTAATTATCATTAAGTCACTAACGTTAAACGACAACTAGTGTGTGCTTACGACACGTGTATGCAAGACTTAACGGAACTAACGGAGTTTGGTAATGGAAAATAACCGGATTTCATATTATCCCCATGTTGAAAGAATTTCGTCCCGAAAATTGCGTTACATGGTGAGAGTGTTCCATCACTGGTCTACTGCATTGGCACACAGAAATCAAAATCGAGTGAGTTTTGGATGATTTATCACATCATCCCGATGTTGAAAGAAATTTCGTCCCGAAATTTAAATCAATACCATCGTCTGCTGGCATCGTCTTTTCGAATAGTTGAGGGTACTTAAGCTTCATTTGATCTTCTCGTTCCCATGTGAATTCCGGTCCACGTTCCAAATTCCAACGGATTTTGACAATGGGTATCTTTCTTTGCTTAAGTGTTTTCACCTCACAGTCCATCACCTCGACTGGTTCCTCAATAAAGCGTAATTGTTCATCCACTTGAACTTCTTCTAGTGGTACGACCATTGTTTCATCAGTTATGCACTTCTTTAGGTTCGACATGTGAAATACATCATGGATTCCACTTAGCGAATCAGGTAGGGCTAGTCGATAGGCCACTGGACCTATTCTTTCCACTATTTCAAAAGGTCCGACATACCTCGGATTTAGCTTCCCTCGTTTGCCAAACCGAACTACGCTCTTCCATGGTGAAACCTTCAATAAAACCTTGTCACCAACCTGAAACTCTAAAGGTTTCCGTCACCTGTCAGCATAACTCTTTTGTCTGTCTCGTGCTGCAGCCATACGGTTTCGTATCTGTACAATCTTCTCGGTTGTCTCATGAATTAACTCGGGACCTGTTAGCTGACTATCACTAATTTCTGCCTAGCAAACTGGTGATCTACATTTTCTCCCATACAACGCCTCGAAAGGTGCTGCCTGTATGCTAGTATGATAACTGTTGTTATAAGAAAACTCCACTAATGGCAGGTGAATTTCCCAGTTATTCCCGAAGTCAATCACACAAGCACGTAGCATATCCTCCAACGTCTGTATAGTACGCTCACTCTGGCCATCCGTCTGTGGATGATAAGATCTAATTGTGTACCCAAAGATTTCTGCAATGATTGCAAGAAATGTGACGTGAAACAAGCGTCGCGGTCGGAAATAATTGAGATCGGTACACCGTGTCTCGAAACGATCTCTTTAAGGTACAGTCAAGTTAATTTCTCCATCTTATCCGTTTCCTTTATTGCAAGGAAGTGAGCAGACTTTGTCAACCGATCCACAATAACCCATATCGTGTCACAACCAGTATTGGTCCAGGGTAATTTGGTAATAAAATCCATGGAGATTTGTTCCCATTTCCACATTGGTATCTCGGGTTGTTGCAACAGTCCGGATGGTTTTTGGTATTCCACCTTTACTTTTGCACAGGTCAAACACTTGCTCACATACGTAGCTACGTCCGCTTTAATGTTAGGCCACCAGTAGTGCGCTTTTAGGTCATGGTACATCTTGTCGGATCTAGGATGTATAGAATACTTGGATTTGTGCACCTCACTCATAACTAAATCCCTTAGATTTCCATAGACAGGCACCCAAAGTCTATCCATGAAGTATCGAATTCCATCCTCCTTCACCACCAGTTGTTTATCCGTTCCCCTTAACGACTCAGAACCAACATTTTCCGCTTTTAAGTTTTCTATCTGTGCCTCTTTAACTTGTTCGGGTAGTTGGGTACTGATAGTAAGCTGTAAAGCTCGCACCTATCTGGGTTTAGCTGTTTCCTTCCGGCTTAAGGCATCAAAAACCACGTTCGCCTTTCCCGGATGATACTTGATAGCACAATCATAGTCGTTGAGTAGCTCCACCCAACGTCGTTGTCTCATATTCAACTCCTTTTACTCGAAGATATGTTGAAGACTCTTGTGATCGGTGTAGATAGTGCACTTGGTACCGTACAGTAATGTCTCCAAATCTTTAAGGCAAAAACCACTGCACCCAACTCTAAGTCATGGGTGGTATAGTTCTTCTCATGAATCTTTAATTGTCTCGAGGTGTCACACCCCCGCTAAAAGCGGAAACACGAGGATGTAACGAGACGGGATCGTCATAACACATGGTAAGCGATAGAGATGCAATATAATAATGATGACAAGCGTGTCATGACGACACCCGACATGTTAAAAGATCATATAATCAAGACAACATAGCCATAAGCATAACATGTTAAAAGATCATATAATCAAGATGCAAGCATTGTAATGTATTTCTCACAACCCGGGAGCAAGTATCAAAAGAATATCATTGTTTAAACAGACTACAACAAGCGTTTACAAAATGTATGTTATCAAGTATTGTGTAGTCTCAAAATGCATCCTAGGGTCTCCACTAAGGCAGCACACCTATATCTTCAATTAGCATGATCACCTGAAAAGATATGCTCAAAATGGTCATCAAAATTGTTGGTGAGCTAGCAGGTTTAAATTGCAAAAGAGTAATTGATGCTGTAAAATGTTTGTTGCGAAATACCATGAATACAATTATAAGTAAGCAAAATCACATGGCATGAGCTTTACAACCAAACCTAATGACGTACACAAAGATCTTGTCAGAATATATTCACCCAAGGCCCGTTCCTGGTGACTGTTGGTACTAACTAGTATACCAACAAACAAGGGTGGGGGTGTCAACCTAGTAGTACTACCAATACCTATCCATCGGTTCCCACACTGGAATTAAATGGTTGTAAGAAAGAACCACACAGCAGCCTCAAGCATGTATCAGATAAGTTGTATACTTTTCCCCCAAGTTTGTAAATGATTGAAAAGTTGTATAAGCAAAAAAAAGGGGCCACGAAACTCACTTGTTAAGTGGTAAGTATGTGCGATCAAAGTTCCCAACAGTTGTATGTAATGAACAGTCAAACACCTATTGACAGTTATTGTTGAACATTAATGATGTGTATAAAGCAAATAGTAATGTTCGGCCGGTTCGGGTTGTATCGGGTCGGTCGTGGGTAACACACACAAACAGACACACGTATTAGATCTTATGTAGATCCAAGTACTAGAAGTTATCGTCATTGCCGATGATATTCGTATAAAGATCCCATTGTTATAAGAGAAAGTACTCGTTAAATATTTATAATCCCAAATGGGTTGTGGATAATTGTAAAATGTTAGGTTGATTTGATTTGGAATAGTATTTGCGTGTTGATAGCGTTGACTTTAATCTTTGTGGACGAGCAATGACAACTATGTTAATGTTACCTCAACATCACACGACAAACGGAAGGAATTCACACACACAACAACTTCAGTCGCACAACAAGACCAGACGCACAACTCAACCCTCCATTCGCACGAGTCAATCCTCATTCGTACGAATCAGCTTCATTCGTACGATTGAGTCTTCATTCGCATGACTGGCATTCAGTCGTACCACACAACACCCAATCGCACGACTCAACCTCCATACGTACGAATCAACCTTCATTCGTACGAATTAGCTACTTTCGTACGATTGAACCTTCATTTGTACGATTGGCCTTCAGTCGTGCGATACACGCACAATCGCATACACTCATTCGGTCGCATTGACTCAATCGCACACAACATTCATCCGCATTGACTCAATCACACACAACATTCATCCGCATTGACTTAATTGCACACATTCATTCAATCGCACGACTCAGTCGCATGACATCCCCAGTCGCACAACTTAGTCGCCCGAATGACACAGTCGCACGACTCAGTCGCACGACTCACCCAGTCGCACGACTTAGTCGCATGACAGACCCAGTCGTCTGAACTGCGGGTTCGCGACTGCTGAAGTGCAGAGCAGCCTTTGGCTGCCCCGAGCATGGGTTTTACACATCAAGGACTTCCAGAAACACACTACAAACACACACAAACAAGAAGCACACGCAGAAAGACATCACACGCACTCACACGACCTCTTATGTTCGGGTTGACCTGAACACCCGAAACCCTAGAAATGGACAACAGTAAAACGAGCAAGTAATGGACAACCAAGGTCGTCTACCTGCAAGGATGGAGTAGACTAAGTTGTAGACGAAGTCTAGACGACGAAAACGTGACCAAATGGGACGTTTTTGGTGCTAGGATGAAGAAGATGTGAAGTGATAAAGAATGAAGGTGAAGAAGGAGAAGAATGAAGAAATGGCTGGGAATGGGGTTTTTATACCCATCCCAGGTTTGCAAAATGACATGTTTAGTCCCTACACTTAATTCCCGAAAACCCAAATTTGTTTCGGTTGAAAACGACTTTAAATGTGTTTGTTATATTAATGATAAAAGTGTATCGAATGATAATTTGTACTTGAAAATGGTTTTATTAATAACAATATTATTAATTTGAAATGATATATTTAGTGGCAGGAACAATGAAATTTGTAAAAGTTTTAAGCATAGCACACGTTCACCAAAGAAACACAAGCACAAAGATAATAGGGCAAGTATGACATCCACACAAGGAGTAAATAAAGATGAGGAATGAACGATCAAGGAAATGTTAACGGATAATCATGTTAATTGACGGACCTTAAGGTGACGGATGTCACAGTATCCCCCAGTTGAGAGAATTTCATCCCGAAATTCAGCTGGAGTTAGGTCCAAGATTGTCATCCTCGAATAGGTGTGGATATTTAAGTTTATTATGATCTTCCCTTTCCCATGTAAACTCTGGCCCTCGTTTTGAATTCCATCTCACGCGAACAATTGGTATTCTACTGCGCTTCAATTGTTTGACCTTTCGATCCATGATCTCAATGGGTTCCTCAACAAAATGAAGCTTTTCGTCAATCTTGATCTCCTCAATTGGTACGCGAAGTGATTCGTGAGCCAAACACTTCTTGAGGTTCGACACGTGGAAAATATCATGTACACCGCTGAGTTCTTGTGGTAACCTTAATCGGTAAGCCACTGGACCAATTCTTTCTGTAATCTCGAATGGTCCAACATATCTAGGGGCTAACTTCCCTTTCTTTCCAACCAAACAATTCCTTTCCAAGGAGAGACTTTGAGTAGGACTTGATCTCCAACATTGAATTCTAGAGGCTTCCGATTGTTGTCGGCATAGCTCTTTTGGCGATCTCTAGCAGCTTTTAGTCTGTCTTTGATTTGGAAAATCTTGTTGGTTGTTTCTTGAATGATCTATGGGCCTGTTAACTGACTTTCACCAATCTCGGCCCAACAAACGGGTGATCTACATTTCCTTCCATACAACGCTTCGAACGGAGCACATCCAATGCTGGTATGGTAGCTGTT
>BJCM01214349.1:0-10154 GCA_018326385.1 Flaveria bidentis | reverse complement strand
GCCAACCCTAAGATGTCTCACCTTATCACTATCAAGAGGATTCTAAGATACCTCAAAGGTGCTTCAACATTTGGTTTATGGTACCCTAAGAATCCTGACTTCAATCTGTATGCTTATACAGATAGTGATTATGGTGGTTGCAACAGGACTGTAAATTCTACATCTGGGGGATGTCAGTTCCTTGGTGGAAGGGTTGTCTCATGGCAATGCAAGAAACAATCCTGTGTCTCTATATCAACTGCTAAAGCTAATACATTGCTGTTGCAAGCTGCTATGCTCAAGTGCTTTGGTTCAGAATCAGATGCTGGACTATGGGTTAAACTTCAAGGAGACTCGCTATCACATAGACAACAATAGTGCTATCTTAATCACAAAGAACCATGTGCAGCACTCAAGGAATAAGCACATCAATATCAGGTATCATTTAATAAGAGATAATCATGAAAAGGGATTAATTAAACTAGTCAAAGTTCACAGTTTGTTTATACCAACTTGCTTGCTAACTTAGACTCCTTAGAATATCACATGTTTCCTAGATATGTCCAGTACATTTTTAACTGTGAACTAGGCTCATAGTTAAGGGAAACATATAAAATTCTTAAACTGGGACAGATGAAGCCCAACTTCTTTAAGATACTAAGGTAGCCCACTGTTGGCTTCTCTGGGGTAGAAACAGCCCTAGTCCCAAAAAATATAGAGCTCATTACTTAAGGTGACAACCTAGCAGCACAAGCTAGTGTTGAACCCACACCTGCTACCTCTTAACCACTCACACAGCCTCAAATCACCCTCACTTACCAAAGAAAATCCAAACGAACCCCTGCTCAGACTATTCAGTCTGTGGAGACCCCCATATACTTACCCACACACGAGGAAATGGACACTAGAGCTCCCACTTCTCCTGAGGAGCAAACCACTCCCATCTCTTCAACGATCAATGCTGAGGTTCCTCATGCTTAGCCTGATGAGCTCATTAGCCAAACTATCTTAAGCCATCACTCTGAGTCTCAACACTCAAGTGATCAACCTTCATGGGACAGTTACCATCCCTAGCCTATCGATCTAAACCAACCAATTCCCAACCTTGATTTCTATACTGATGAAGATCTAGGTTTCAGTGAGTATAATGAGTCTCTCTTCTTTACCCCTACTCAAAGAGAGATGAATGCTGCTGAGTCTCTTATATCTATCCCACATCAATCACCTACAACTGAAGTGGACACTTCTGAACTTGTTCAGGATGTCCATATGGAAGATGCTCTCACTCCTGAAAGTGATTACATCATTAAGACCTCAACCATGGCAGCTAAGCCCACAGACATCTCAATTGAGATTGCCAGTGAGCAGAGGAAAACTAGCAGGCAAGAACCTTAAGCTGGTGGTGAGAGAGAGGACTTTGGTCCAATCATCTCATCCCCTAATGACTCTTCTGATGAATATGAGGGGAACCTAAGACTATAGGTGCAAAAACTATCTAAAACATGCACCTATTTAGTCTCCAAGGTTACTCACCTTGAATCTTAAGTGACTACCTTACACAACAGGATCAATGATCAGCAACTTGAGGTTTCATATCTTAAGGAAAAACTAGCTGGGAGACCCTTAAGAAGAGCTCAACCAGGAACACAAGAACCTGTGGATGTGATTGACCTATCTTCCAGCTCTCCTATGCAAGTGGGTGATGCTATGAAAAAGAGGGAGAAAGTCATTATAGGTACAAAACCTGGGAATTCTTCAGAGAGAGTGGACATTGAGGACTCACCATCCTCACTTGCAATTGTGTATTCTCAGCAACCTCCTCAAATTCACATTGATATGGACTACACAGACTCCTTCATACAGAGTCTGTTTGAGGATGGGATACCAAGGGCTATGTCATCTTCAACATCTTCCAATCACATCATTGGGTGGAGGTATGACAGCATCAGGAAAGCCCTAATCATCATAAGAGTTCAAGGATAGCAAGAAGTCTTCGATTTTTAGACTTTGAACTACTATGAAGGTCTGGATCTAGTCAACATGCCACTTGTCAATCCAAGAAAATCAAGCCAAGCAAATAGACTGGCTCAAAGTATCCAAGACAGGATCACTGCAGAGTTCAGCTTCAAAAGGAGATTTCGGCAATTAGGCAATGCAATCGGTCAACTGGATGTTAAGGCAGACCCTAAGATTAGTTTCATAGGGGAAACCTTGACTGAAGGCCTAGTGGCAGAACCTGAGAGCCCTGTCTCATCATCATCAACTGCTGCAGAGATCCACATTCCTTCTGAGACACCTGCTGGTGAAGGTGCTTCTCAACCTCTCTCTAGCCAGAGCTTAGAAGTTGCATCAAGCAATGAACGCTAAAGCTATATCCACCCTGAGTCACAAAGGTTTGTGAGTGATAAATGGAAAATAAAGATGACATCTGAGTAGATTGAGGAGGAGGAGAGAGAGAGAGGAAAAGAAGGCTGACGGGAGAAAGTTCCTCTGCTAAGTCTTTAAGACTCATGGAGTCTACTATCAGGGCTGCCCCCAGACTAGATACTCAGAATGATGAGTTAAGGGCAGTCACAATAACTTATCTCCTCTTTGTATTTTTGTGTTGTAATTGACCCCCTTCACCGGTCCTGCAGTATTCATGAATACAACATTCTCTTTCTTTAGCAAATCATGGGTGTTTAACACCATATGTGGTTCTCACATTTGTAATGACAGAAAACTAAAATAAGGTAACCAAGAACTTCATGTTGCCAATGGACAAATGGTTGTGATGAAGGTAGTATGAGAATTTGTTCTTTTATTTTCAAATGGTTTACAACTTATTTTGAGCTATTTTTTATGCACCTCATTTGCCAAGGAATATTTCTTCATTTTTTGTTTGCATGAACAAGGTTTTAAATTTTCTTTTAATGATAATTATATTTTTTTCATATGTCAATGATGTCTTTTAGTTTAACGCAAAACCATATATTGGAATCTATGTGTTAGAATTCCATAATAATAACGATATATACAATATGTCCAACAAGCGTATGAACTTGGATTTACTTGACACTTATTTGTGGCATTTTTGACTTGGATAAATAACAAGAATTGCATGAAGAAACTCCAGAGTACAGTAATTATAGATTTCACATGTGAAGAATATTTTATGAATGCAAATCATGTTCAAGTGGAAAGTTGACCAAAGCTCTTATTACCCCTATTGGTGAAAAGGCTTAAGATTTGTTAGGACTTATACATACAGATGTATGTGGTCCATTGAAATTAATAAGTATAAGTAAAGAAAGGTATTTTGTTACATTTACTAGTGATTGTAGTAGATGTGGCTATGTTTATCTTATGAAGCAAAAACATGAAATGTTTGGAATGCTCACACATTACCAAAATGAAGTACAAAACCATCTAGGTAAAATGATGAGGTACTTTGATCAGATCGAGGAGGGAAATATATTAGTCAAGAATTTGACAACATCAAAGTACATGTCAGAACGTCACATAACTCACCCCACTCTAATACCGCAACTTCATGATGTGTCTAAAAGAAGAAACTGAACACTATTAGATATGTTCGATCAATGTCATATCGACAAACTTGACTCATTCCTTTTGTAGTTTCACTATTGAGATGTCTTCTCAAATACTTAATCTCCTACTAAAAAGTTGCAAAAAACGCCTTATGAGATTTGGGATGGGGTCAAACCGAAAGTTTTATACATTAGAGTACTGGATTGTAACGCTTATGTTACAGATGAATCTTTCAAAAATTGTAACCCCGAAGCGATAAAGTTGATTTCATCAGACACCTAAAAAAATCAGTTAATATTTTTACAATCCTGCTGAAAACTAGGTTTTCATACAACTAGGGCTGTTGTCTTAGAAAAGGAGCTCCTATAGTGACATATTAGAGAAAATCGTGCGGATTCAGAGGAATGCCTGGGCCAACCTGTAACTAAATCACAAACTCAAACTATTGATCAATATGAACCTGAAAAGATTCATTAATTGATAGTTAATCCTAGCACCCGTAGAAGTATATGGGATTGGCATGAACTTGATAGAATTTTATGAACATATCAACTTTCTGATAGTGGATTAAGATGAATCTACCAATTACATGTTTGTAGTTTTGGATTATGAATCAAAACTAAGGCTAGAAGCCATGTGGATGAAAATGGAATCCATATATTGTAACCATGTGTAGGAATTGGTTGATTTTACTCCCTAATGTAAGATTATAGAATGTAAACGGATCTTCAAGAATAAGATTGACATGGATGGAAAGGTAAAAATCTATAAAAAATGTTAGTTGCAAAAGGGTTCACTCATACTCAAAGTTTTCATTATGAGGAAATCCATGCTTAAGTCGATTAGGATAGCACTTGCCATTGTTGTATACTATGAATATGAGATATAGAAAATGGATGTTAAAATCGTGTTCCTAAGTGGAGAACCAGCTGAAGATGTCTGTATGGTAGAACTAGAAGGTTTTAAGGATCCACAAAATATAATAAAATCTTCAAATTGAATAAATCTATTTATGGATCAAAACATGCATCTCAAAGTTAGAATCTCTATTTTAATAAGAAAATCAAAGAGTTTAGTTTTATCAAATATAAAGATGAGCCTTGTGTTCACAAAAGCTTAATAATGTAAAATATTGGTTTATCAAATGCTTCATAAGGTAAGATCTTGAAGAGCCCACATATATTCTAGGAATAAAGATCTATAGAGAGATCAAAGCAGTCTATTGGTATAAGTCAAAACACATATATTGATAAGGTTCTTAGACACTTTTCATGCAATATTCCAAGAGAGGAAACGTGCCAATAGCATATGGAACTATACTAAATGGTAATCAATGTCCTCAAACTAAGGAACCATATAAAAATGGAAAGAGTACCATATGTTTATGCAATTGGTCCTGTAATGTATGTTATGTTATGCACTAGACCCAAAATATCATTTGAATTAGGTATGACGAGCAGATATCATTGGAATCTAGGTGAGAGTCACTAGAATTATGTAAAGAACATTCTTAAGTACATAAGATGGACTATGTATATGTTCTTGATATGTGGATGAATGGAACATGAGCTGACAGTTATTGTTACACTAATGCTCGATTGAAAATAGAACGAGATGTTTATTGATTATAATTGGAATGTGTATTCACTCAGAATGGTGGTGCTATAACTTGGAGAAGTTTAAAGTGGAATGTAGTAGCTTAATCCACTACCAAATCTGACTACATAATAGCATTTGATGCTACAAAAAAGGCTTCTAGGACGAAGAACTTCATTTTGGATCTTGTGTGGTGCTTAGCTTACAAAAACCTATTAAGATATCATATGACAACACTAGTGTCATAGCTCAAACAAATGAGCCAAGGTCACATCATAGAGCAAAGAACATACTAAGTCAATCCCACTACATAAGGGAAGTATTGGAATGAGGAGATATCATGAAAAATAAGATTCATATAGATTAGAATCTAGCGGATCCATTTTTCAAAGAATATGCCTCAAGCTAAACATGAGAAGCATGCATATAATATAGGGCTTAAATTTTCTAGATAGTGGATTTGATATGTATTAGTAGTTGATGCTTTCAAACATCAACAATCACATTAGATGTTTATTTTAATTTAATGTTTAAATGCTTTATAAACATATGGTTCTGCGTTGAAATTTTTGTACATTTAAGATTTTTTTGAATATTGTATTCTAAATGTTTGTAGTCGATCATATTAATAGGAATCAATCTGAATTAAAACTATATTAAATAGTTAATTGGTTCATATGTATGAAAGCTCAAGTGATTGAAGACCAATAAATATTTATTTTCATTAGAGAATGATATCAGGACGTAACTCACTTCAAATACTTCTTCAAGGATCAAAGTCATAAGAACTTTTTATAATAGTATGAGCTATCTATCCTTCGACCCACGAGACATGCTTAAACTACCTTGAACTAAAGGTTGTCCTTTGACCTTATCTTACGTTGTTTCAAAAAGGCAGTTATAAGGTAACGGTTGGCTATAACGTCGTCGTTAAGTGGTAGTTGTATGTGCTCCAATGGAAGTGGGAGTTGGACACTCTAGCATACTCGTTGATTTCAGCTGGTGTTGAATGTGTGGTCACGCTCAAATTGGCAACAAGAAGTAGAGTAGTTAAAAAAATATATTAGAATAAAATATGATCCATGTCTTATGTTCAACGAATGTTCGATATATAAAGGATAAAGCTTACAATGTTACTATGGTTGTAGTACTTGGTTAAGTAAAGAGTTATTTGAACTCAAGAAAAAAGTTCACGCCTATAAGAGATCATACTTTTGTAAGGCCCCGTTCCCGGGACACTTACCCGTTTGTCATTCATTGCGTAAAACAATTAAAATATAATATTTTGCAACGGAAATGTAACTTTTCATTAATACCGAAAATTGTGTCAAATCAACATATCATTGTTTACATTCCAAAAATGATATTAACACAATATCATTCATAAAGCATGGGTGCCAGTCTCAGCTAATTCCTAGTAGCTTATGCATCCATGCCCGCACCTCCTCAGCATCAACAATTACCTGCCAACTATTATGCATACGAAAGTTAGCGACGTTGAGTCAGTTCTAGTTTTAATAAATAAAATAATTTATTTTCATTTAAAATATCCCTTTATTTCGCACGTGATCATACATTATGCATACACATAGATAATAATGTTTATTATCTTAAATCATCGTTCATTTTGTACATAATGCACATTTCTTACTTTTATCACTATCTTTCACTTTCATCTAGTCCAATGTCATATGCTATACCCCTAACATTATCCACGAAGCGGGTACTGGGCTGAAGCCTATAAAAAGACCACTAACATTGTGCATGAAGCTAACTCTAGTGCCAGGCTAAGCGAAAAGGGTTCGTTTGGTTAATCATTAGACCCCTGTATTCATAGGCTAGCTAGGTCCCATACGATTGAGCTAACAACACACGGTTGTGAACCTCCTTTCATTTTGCTTGCAAGAGTTTTGTTCATTCATTAGGTTTAACTTTTAATTAGTATTATCATCCACTTTAATATATAATACTTAGCTTATTGAGCACACAACATATCAAGTAAAATCCGTCAAATAAACATAACCAATCCTCTGCGGTACAACGACGGTTCGGGGGCGGCAGCCCCTAACAGCGGGGTCATAGGGGCAGTTGCCCTTAGTGGATCATAATAGCACATTTTGTTATAAAAAATCAATCTTCCTGTTAAAACATCCTAAGATCTTGGTCATTTAAAAACGTATAGTTAGTATGCATAATAACCCCAAAACATGGAAAAACTAATTAATTAGGGGATCTAGAACTCACCTGGATGCAATGAGTAGTTTCTAAACTAAGCTTTATAAGCTAGGATCATAATTCACTGCTTGTAGATAAGTTAACATTCAAAAGGATTAATTTCTACCTAAATTTGCTACCAATTTCGCTGCCAAAATAACTAATATGTACTTTCACTACCAGTTTCGCATGACAGTTTTGTCCAACTTTCGTTGGAACGACATGGCTGCGAAATTACCTGCGAAACTATAGTTTCACAGAAAACTCATAGTTTCGTTGTTTGAATGCACAATTTTGCTGGATGAGTAGACGATTTCCCAAATCGAGCTGAAATAACGAACCAACCTATTGTTAACCTAAGATCACAACTTTTTACATCGAAATCCTTAGTTTATCATCCATGAAGCTATATCTAAGTTTTATACATGTTTTAATACAAAAAACGTGAGTTTTTTATGATGCTTTGCCACTTTCAGAACCCAAATCCGTAGAATCCGGGTATGATCTAAATAGACATTTAGATGATGATTCTTACCAGGATTCTTGGTCTTTTATTGTTTTTTGGATGCCCACAAACATAGATCTTCAACCCTTTGATCACTCAAGCCTCAAATCTTCACATTTTCTCCATTTTCTCTCCTTATACTCTCTCTCTTTAGAAAGTTGGTTGTTTGTGTTGCAAATGAGAGTGAATCTAGTTTATTTGTGTTTATATATCGGGTGTTCACAGGACCATAAACTTTCTTAACACATAACCCGTAAGGTTAATTTGGTCTATAATCTATTTCCCTCTTATTTATATTAAATAACCCTGTACGGATTAAATGTAAAGGCTGATGCAACCCAAACACCCAAAGTCTCCTTCATGCATACACATGGGTACTGAAGAAGAATGCTTCAGAAGTTTCACACAAGCAACAGAAATATTCGAAGTGTGAAATCTTCCGAAGCCAAGACCAATATCTTCCGAAGCCAAAGATGAAGTCTTCCAAAGCTTCAGAGAAAAAGTCTCCCGAAGCCAACACTTGAAGATAGATTTCTTCCGAAGACTTTTAGTATACATGCTTTATCTGATGTACTTTACAAAAAGTTGGACCCCCTTTCCGCTCTGCAAGAACTCCAAATCATTCTCTTGAAGCTCATCCTCTTCATCATAAATGATCCGCTTGCCCTGAAATGACCTGGAACAATAGGGAAATCCCAATTCATTAGGCCTTTCGATACAATCAAATAGAAAGCCCCAAGGGCGCCATATTCTAGGAGCCAAAACTATGTGATTGAATAAATCCTCCTCTATCTGTTGCCGGTCGAGGGCTCCCACTACAACTTTGTAAAGTCACCAACTTTCACAAGTTAGTGAAAAGGTCCATGCTTTTAGTAATTGTAAATTTGTCATTATGGTGCTAATAGAAACCTCATTTCTAGAAGTAGTTACAACTGGACCTAAAGATGTGTTACTTGAATGTCTTCTGAGCTCAAATCTTGGGTCAGGATCACCTGTAGGTAAAATATTTGCAGATCCTGAAACAGTCTCACAAGATTTGTTAAAACAGTTGGTAACTAAATCAAGATCAAACAGCCAATCAGGACCAGAACCAGCCACACAGGGTGTGTGTGTTCATTGAAAGTCACATTGGTTGACTCCTCAACAATTCTAGTTCTGAGATTGTATACTCTATAAGCCTTAGCTTGAGAAGAGTATCCAATGAAGTTTCCATCATCTGCTTTCTCAGCAAATTTGGCAATTTGATCTTTGGTATTCAAGATGGTGCAAGGACATCCAAACGACCTAAGAAAACCAAAGAAAGGTTTCCTCTTATGCCAAAGTACATAAGAAGTCTTTCCATGACTCTTAACCACTAAAACTCTGTTCTGCACATAGCGGCTAGTGTTAGCTGCCTCTGCCAAAAGGTGATGGGCAACTTAGAGTCAGACAACATGGTTCTTGCAGCCTCAATTAGTGTCCTGTTTCTCCTCTCAGCAACACCATTTTGCTGAGGAGTACTGGGAGCACTGTAGTATCTTGTAATACCCTTTTCATCACAAAGTGTATCAAGGATTTTGTTTTTGAATTCAGTTCCCTGATCACATCTTATAGTTTTGACCTTGTAATCAGATTGATTCTCAATCTTATAGTTTTGACCTTGTAATCAGATTGATTCTCAATCTTCAGGATGAAAATCTTCAGAATATAAGGAGTTTCATCCTTAGTTCTAAGGAAGAAAACCCAAGTGAATCTTGTAATGTCATTTGTGATCACCAAACAATAAGAGGTCCTTTATAGACTTATTACACTGGTGGGGCCTCAGAGATCCATGTGTAACAAGTGTAGGGGTGTAGTGATGGAGTTTCTTTCCTTAGGCTTATGAGATACAATGTGTTGCTTCCCTTTCAAGCATGCAAAACAATGATCATCACTTGTAAACTCTTTCATTGGCATTCTAGTTACCAAGTCATTCTTAATAAGTTTATTCATGTTTTTAAAGTTTACATGGCACATTCTTTTATGCCATAGGAAAGACTCATCACTATTTGCTTTAGATAGAAAGCATGAAACTTCTCCAAAGGGTGATGTATCTTGCAAGTCCATCTTGTACATGTTCCCTTTGCTAGGGGCTCTAAGCAGGATATACTCCTGAGGAATGACCACCCCCGGCTAGAGAACAATGCACTCATGCTCAGTAAAGAGCATGTTATGACTCTGATCACAAAATTGGGATACACTCAAAAGATTGTACCCAAGCTCCTTGACAAAGTTTACCTTTTCAATGTTGAGCTTACCATTTGTGACTTTGCCCCTTCTAGAAATGTAACCACCTTTATCTCCTCCAAAA
>BJCM01214333.1:0-13117 GCA_018326385.1 Flaveria bidentis | reverse complement strand
GCAAATCAAGTATCATAGTGAATTGAGACTTGATTTGTTGTAGGGGAGCAACATCATACTCGTCTTGTTAAGATGGTTGAGATGCTTGATTTAAACATTTAACACAACAATAATTGTCAGTAATCAAGACAATTAAATATCAAATATATATAAACATTAAGTACATAAGTTTAATACTTGATTCAATTACACAAGATGTAAAATTACATAAACATCTAAACATTACTTTTATCCTGAATCTTGGGCTCTTCTACAGGCCAGCCAATTGTTTTTCTATTGATATCTGAATCAAAATGATTAAACATTTTTCAGAGTTGCCTCTGAGAAAATGATATCAAATCTCGATATGTTTTGTTTTAGAATGTTGGACAGGATTAGCTTTAATAAACATAGTAGTAGTGTTATCAATGTAAATAAGAGTTTTAAGATAATTGAACCCGTAATCTAGTAGTTGATTTTGCAACCAGAGGATTTGAGAACATCCTACTAAGGCAACAATGTACTCAGCTTCTGATGTTGAGACTGAGACGTTTGTCTGTTTCTTACATTGCCATAAAACTAATTGAGGACCCAAAAACTGACTACCACTCGTGGTAGATTTTCTATCTTGACAACATCCCCTATAATCACTATCAGTATATCCATATAATTCGAAGTTTTCTTCATAAGGATACCATAACCCTAGAGCTGGTATTCCTTTAAGATATTTGAATATGCGTTTGACAACGATAAGGTGAGATTCCTTCGGGTCTGATTGATACCTGGCACAAACACAAATAACATACATTATGTCAGGTTAGATGCAGTTAAATACATCAAAGATCAAATCATAGATCTATATAATGTTTGGTCTATTGATTTTCCTTTGGGATCAAGATCAATCTTGGTATTTATGTCAGTTGGAGTTCTAATGGATTGACAATCTTGCAGCTTAAATTTCTTTAATAACTTATCGACAAACTTTGTTTTATTGATGAAAATTCAATCTGCAGATTGTGTAACTTGCAATCCAAGAAAGAAATTGATTTTTCCCATAGAACTCATCTGGAAACAAGATTTCATAATTTCTTCAAATTCTGAGAAGAGTTTCTGACTGGTTGATCCCAAGATGATATCATCTAAATACATTTGTACACAAAGAAAATGAGATGCATCCCTCTTGATGAATAAAGTAGGATCTAGCTTCCCTCGTGTATATCCATGTTGGATCAAGTTTTGGGACAATGATTCATACCAAATTCTTGGGGCTTGATGTAGACCATAAAAAGCTTTGCTAAGCTTGTACACACGATGAGGATATTCAGCATCTTCAAAACCTTAAGGTTGCTTAACATACACATCATCAATGATTGGTCCATACAAAAATGCTCCCTTAACATCCATTTGATACACTTTGAATTTCATATAAGAAGAATATGCCAGGAAGACTCGAATTACTTCTAGTCTTGCAACAGGAGCAAACACTTCGTCATAATCTATTCCTTCCTCCTGAGTGTATCCTTGAGCTACTAATCGAGCTTTGTTTGGAATGTTTATTCCTCAGTCATCTGATTTGTTTCTAAATAACTATTTTGTGCTAATGACATTCTCTCCTTCAGGCAAATCCTTAAGTTTCGACATTTCTTGTTTTCTAAATTATAATAAATCATTTTGCATTGTTTCAATCCAACTGTTGTCCTTCAAAGCTTCAGTAATGTTTTTTAGGACAATTTGAGAAAGAAAACATGAGTATAAGCAAAGATTTGCTCGTTCAGATTGACTTCGCGTTGCTCTTTCATTCAACAGAATAATAATCTGAGAGATGGGATGTCTCTTATGAATACGAGTTGTTGGAATCTCGTCTTGTTGAACATTCACATCCAGAATAGTTTGGTTTAGTTCAGAGAGCTAATGCAATAACGTTGAGGAATGTGGAATAAAATTCGGAACTTGAGTTGGAGAATTGACAAAGTAGTCAAACTTTTCATTCACATCTATATTTCCAAATATAGATGATGTTCCAGACTCAGGATGGTGAATTTCTTGTCCATCATTAAGAATAGATTGAGAAATATCAGAATCTTCAGGAACTTGTTGATGCTCAAGATTTTGTTGTTCAAGATTCTCTGTAGAGAATAGAGGGTCTCTTGCAAAAGAGAAAAAGGGATAATCTGGACTAGTATCATTCATACCATCTGAATCAGAATCTTCGCTGAAGGTTCCAAGGTTTCATGCTTGTTTCTTGTTGACATATGAAGATTCAAACAAATTAGAATTAAATGAGTTTGTTAATGAATCTAAATCAAATAACCACTTTCAACCATTTGCAACTGATGGAAAAGAGTTTTCAAGGAATTTAGCATTGAACGTTTCAATGATACATTCGTATTAGAGTTATAAACTCTATACGCTTTCGAAGCTGACAGATATCCAAGAAAGAATCCATTATCAGACTTTGAATCAAAATTGCCAGTATGGTCATTGGAATTTAAAATCAATATAGGACATCCAAAATATTTAAGAAAATAAATATTGGGTTTCCTGCCAAACATTAACTCATAAGGAGTTTTCTGTTTGTCCTTAACAAACAGAGTACGATTTTGAATAAAATAGGCAGTTGATATTGATTCATCCTAGAATGTGATAGGAATCATTGCATCAGCTAACATTGCTCGAGCAGCTTCAATCAATGTATTGTTCTTCCTTTCTGCAACTATGTTTTGTTATCGAGTTTGAGGAGCAATAAACTGATAAGCTATTCCTTTGGCTGCACAAAAACTGTCAATATTAGCATTTCTAAATTCGGTTCAATTATCATTTCTGATTATTTTAACTTTTTGATCTAATTGATTTTCCACTTTAATGATAAACTCTTTTAAAAGATCAGTTGTTTCAGATTTTGTATGAAGAAAGAAAACCCAAGAAAATTGTGTATAATCATCAATGATTACTAAACAATAATATTTCTTCCCAACACTCTTTATGTTTACAGGACCAAATAGATCCATGTGTAACATTTGTAAAGGTTTTGAGTTTGAGTTTATTTATTTGGTCTTATAACATGTTCTATGTTGTTTTCCCTTCAACACATGTTGTAACACCCGGTTATTTTTTTTAAAGTCAAAGAAAGAAAGAATAAAGTGAAGAAAAAGAAAGAAAAGATATTTTACCCAAGTTGAGGGGTAAAAAGTGTCAAAAGGATAAAAAGGTTTGAAAGTGGGTGTAAAGTGGGCATGGCCGCCCACTCTCTTCTTGCAACACCCAAATCTTCAGATTTTTAGAGAGAGAAAGTGCAGATTCGGATAATAAATTCATGGTTTTTAAGTGTTCTTAACTGGCCTTGCCTCGGTTGTATGCTTATGTGTGTTGTGTGTGTATTTTTGGTGGGTTTCTAACCGGTTGAACTCAATTGCAAATGAGTTTGGAAGAAGACATACTCAAGAGCTGCAAAGGTGAGTTCTAGAACCCCTCTTTTAGATGTTTTAAATGATTTTGGGGCTGGAAATCCATGATTGTATGTTTTTATTTAAATGGGTTTTTATACTCGTATGTATGTATGTATGTGTGTATGTTGCGGGTGGGTTTTGATTTTGGGTTATGTTTATGTTTGATGATGTTATGGTTGTGTTTCTATGGCTTAGAATATAATGTTTAAGCTTAGAACATGATAGATGGGGTTTGGGGACCGAATTATGATGTTAAGTGTGCCCTAGGCTACTCCTGCGCCCAAACAGTAGCTCATATGCCTAAGTTTTAGAATAACTGCTTAAGTGTGACAAATGCGGATGAACATCAAATGCGGATGAGCATTGACAAATGCACATGAGCATTGACAAATGCACATGAGCATTGACAAATGCGGATGAGTAAAAGTTAATGCGGATGAGTAAAAGTCATTGCGGATGAGTAAGGAGGAAATGCGGATGAGCATTGTCAAATGCGGATCAGTAAAAGTCAATATGGATGAGTAAAAGTCAATGTGGATGAATAAAAGTCAATGCAGATGAGTAAAAGAGGAAATGTGGACGGCTAAAAGGAAATGTGGATGAGTAAAAGGAAATGCTGATGAACAAAAGTTAATGCGGATTAACAAATGCGGATGAACAAATACGGATGAACAAAAGTTAAGGCGGATAAGCAAAGTGGAAATGCGGATGAACAAAGAGGAAATGCGGATGAACACTTAGAATATTTTCAGACTTTTTGGGGAAAAAGTGAAATATAGGCTTTGACTTGGGATGTTCCCGAGGGCTATGTAAGTTGACTTTTGAGGTCAAAGATCATATGATGGGCATGAATGATATAAGATGATGATGTATGATTGATGCTTATGCATGATGTTATGTGTGATGTATGTTATGTATCTATGATGATGCCATGTATGGTGATATTGTATGTGTATGTTGATGTTCCTTATTATGTATGATTATTTTCCCATGGCTTTATGTTGAATGTTAATGAATGAAATGAAAAGTATTGTGTAACCTAAATTAGAAGATAATGAAAAGAGGAACGTAATGTAAGAATACATGCATTAATGAATAAAAGATGGTAAAGAAAGTATTGCAAGCACTGTATAGAGAAACACACTCAATGAAGAGTGTTAGTTCAACGGTGTGTGGGATAGCTACCCCAGAAGGATGCACACTGGGGTCTTTCTTTGTGATTGACCATTTGTATAGAACCTTTGTCGCTTACCCTAGGTACTGTGGTCAGGCTGTTGTGCGCCATGACGGGGGGTCTATGATAGACCTCGGCCCAGTACCCGTTTTATTCATGACGGTGGGTATAGCACATGACAATGGTACACCTGAATTTACCCTAGGTATTATGGCCAGGCTACTTTGCGCCATGACGGGGGGTCTATGATACACCTCAGCCCAGTACACGCTTTATGCATGATGGTGGGGTAAAGTTTATGGTTTTGGATGGAATGTAAAGAAGTAAAGATAAACGTATGAATGAAGGTAATCTATTAAAGTGAACGAAAGTGAATGATAATGACGTACAATGAATGAACATAAGTTAATAAATGAATGATGAAGATAATTATGATATTATCTATGTGTATGTATTATGCATGATCACGTACGAGTGTAAAGAACGATTTTAAAGGAAAGATAAAGTATGTTTTATTTTAAAACTAGAACTCACTTAGCAGCACTGACTTTTTATGCAATTTCCAGTTGGTAGGTAAAGTTGCTGAGGATGGCACGGGGCGGCTATTTGGCTCATTTGGATGGCATTATTTTGTTTAATGTTTTTGCATTGTAATGCGAACGAATGATGTTTTGAAATAAATGATTGTATTAACTTGCAAAAACATTTTTAATGAAAATGTTGTTTTTAATGTTTCTGCTGCAACGTTTATTTCAAGTTAATGTAATTATATGTTTTACGTGCGATGATTGACCAGTTGTAAGTGTCCTGGGAACGGGGCCTTACAAGTTGGTATCAGAGCCAAAGTTTAAGTAACGGGTAAATTTTCAAAATAAACCTAAACTTAAACTGAAAATGGGACGGGAAGGGAAGGGATGCCAGTCCAAGTAGCTACGTGCCATCAGGTATTTTTTTAATGTTAACCGGTATTACGTGCGCATGTTATGTGGTTTATGTGTTGCTTGTAGATTTAGATACTGTTGTAGCCAGGATAGGAAATGCTTGGGGTATGAAGAGTAAAGTAAGTGGCTAATCACAATTGGCCACTGTAATTAAGGACTTACTATACTTGATATAAATTGAGTTGTTCCCTTGAATGACCGTGTTAGTGTTTAAATCTTTTAGTGTGTGTTAAGGATGGCCGGTGGTAGATCTCCGAAGGTTTCGTCAGGTGAAGGTTGTGGTGGACGTGGTGCTAGACTGCGTGTCACAAGAAGCATGGCTAGGGCTGCTGAAATGGCACTCGAATAGCCCGAGATCCATCACCTGGAAGGCGGTGATGATAGTGCTAGTCTGAAGACCACACATAAAGAGGCTGTTGTTGAGGGAGTTCAACAGGTTATGCAGACGATTCTACCGTCTATGGTGAGTGAGGTAATTAGGGCGGTGAAGGAGACGACCGTGATTGAAGTGAACAAGAAAGGTAGCGGAGACATGAATTGGAGCGGAAAGCGGGCTGAACGTAGGGGTTACACTCCAAACAACAAGGTTGCCAGGATGGATGACCAGAGTGTAACTTCGTCTGGTGTGGAGAAGAGGAAGTGTGGTAAGTGTGCTAAAGGGCATACAAGAGAGTGTAGGTGGGGATCAAACCTCTACTTCAAGTGTTGAAGGCCCGGTCATCTGGCAAGAGAGTGTGGGGTGAAGAGATGTTATAACTATGATGGAAAGGGTCACATAAGCAGAGACTACAAGGAGTCAAGAGACGAGAGTTCCAGGGCAAGAAAGACGATTGTAACTAAAGGACAGAAGACAAGCACAGAGCCTTCACGATGATGCAGGAAGAGGCTAGGACGGACCCTCATGTCATGTCAGGTACGTATCTAGTAACCAAACTCTTGCTCCTGTGTTGTTTGATTCCAGTGCTAGTAGGAGTTTTATTTCCGCTGTCCTTTGTGCCAAGTTGCCCATTAGGAGTAGAAGTATTGATAAGCCCTTCGATGTAGAAACTGCCATAGGTAAGGCTACCAGGATTTCTGAGCAGATAGAAGGCTGTGATATATAATTAGAAGGTCATAAGTTTCTTGATAGACTTTTCATGTTGACCTTAGGCGGGTTTGATGTAGACCTAGGAATTGATTGGTTGGAGGACTACGAGGCAAACATTGTGTGTCCCAAGAAGATGATTCGATTGACAGCGCCTGACAAGAGTACGGTGATGGTTTATGGTGATCGAGTGACGACGATTCCGAAGGTGATTTCGTTGGCGGTGGCGGGATAGTTCATGAGGCGAGGATGTATTGCCTACTTGGCCTACGTGAAGGATGTAGATACGCCAACACCACAACTGACCGACGTACCGGTTGTGTCTGAATTTCAGGACATGTTTCCCAGAGACTTACCAGGAATGCCACCAGACCGAGGGATTGAGTTCCAGATTGACTTGATACCGGGTGCCCAACCTGTTGCTAAGGCACCGTGTCGGTTGGCTCCGACTGAGATGAAGTAACTGATGGAGCAACTGCAGGAGTTGCTTGATAAGGGCTTCATTAGATCAAGTATCTCTCCTTGGGGTTCTCCGGTCTTATTCGTGAAGAAGAAAGACGGTAGTATAAGAATGTTTATAGACTACCGTGAGCTGAACAAGTTAACGGTGAAGAATCGGTACCCGTTACCGAGAATTGATGATCTGTTTGATCAGCTTCAGGGGTGCCAGTTGGTTCTCGAGGATAGACCTTCGATTTGGTTAGCATCAGCTGAAGGTTAAGGAGCAAGATATTCCAAAAACAGCTTCTCGCACATGTTATGGACACTACGAGTTTCTTGTTATTTCTTTTGGTTTGACCAATGCGTTAGCTGCTTTTAATGACCTGATGAATCGAGTGTGTCAGCCGATGTTGGATAAATCAGAGATTGTGTTTACCGATGATATCTTGATTTATTCCAAGACTGAGGATGAGCATGCCGGTCACATTCGAGAGGTGTTGGAGACGTCGAGAAGGGAGAGGTTGTATGCTAAATTCTCCAAGTGCGCATTCTTGTTGCTCAAGGTTCGGTTTTTGGGTCATGTAGTGAATCTCTAAGGGATAATGGTGGACCCGACCAAGGTCGAGGCGGTGATGCAATGGAAGTCACCAAAGACGCCATCTGAGATTCGTAGTTTCTTGGGTTTGGCGGGCTACTATGAAAGATTCATTCAAGACTTCTCTCAGATAGCTTCTCCATTGACTAGGTTAAACCGTAAGGTTGTAAAGTCTGTATGGGGTCAAGCTCAAGTGAAGGCGGAGCATCAGAAGCCATATGGGAAATCTAACCTTTGGATATACCGGAGTGGAAGTGAGAGCACATCACCATGGACTTTATAATGAAGTTGCCGCGTACCGCGCGAGGGTAGGATGCCATATGGGTGATAGTCGATCGTTTGACGAAGAGTGCTCACTTCCTACCGATTCGCGAGACATATTCATCCGAGAGGTTGGCGGATCTGTTCATCAAGGAGATAGTAACTCGTCATGGTGTGCCGGTGTGTATTGTGTTTGATCATGACACTTGGTTTACATCTAAATTTTGGAAGAAATTCCATGATGTGATGGGGACGAGGTTACATATTAGCACGGCTTATCATCCTCAGGCGGATGGTCAGTCCGAAAGGACGATTCAGACGCTGGAAGATATGCTTCGGGCATGCGTTATCAATTTTGGAGGAAGTTGGGATGACCAATTGCCATTAGATGAGTTCTCATATAACAATAGTTACCATGCCAACATTGGTATGCCCCCTTATGAGATACTATACGCTAGGAGATGTCGAACTCCCGTGTGTTGGGGTGATATTGGTCAGAAAGAGTTAGGGAGCGTCGAGGTGATCGAGGCTACCACTAAGAAGCTTGAAAAGATCAAGGCCTTCATGAAGGCAGCCAAAGATATACATAAGTCGTATGCTGATAAACGATGTAGACCGATTGAGTTCCAAGTGGGTGACAGAGTTATGTTGAAAGTCTCACCTTGGAAGGGTACTATTCAGTTCAGAAAGGGGGCAAGTTGAGCACGAGATACATAGGGTCTTTCTGAATCATTGCTTGAGTAGGAGAGGTAGCCTATAGACTAGAGTTACCAGATGAGTTAAGTGAAATTCACCCGACATTCTATGTATCTCATCTGAGAAAGTGTTTAGCAGATGAATATATGACTGTACCACTAGAGGATATTAAGGTAGATGAACGGCTCAATTACGTGGAGCAACCAGTGGCGATCATTGATCGAAAAGAGAAGAGGCGGAGGAATAAAGTGGTTCCTCTTGTGCATGTATAGTGGAAGCATAGGAAGGGATCCGAGTCTACGTGGGAGACTGAAGAAGATATGAGACAACATTACCCATAATTGTTTGAGAAATAACAAGTTTCGGGGATGAAACCTATATAAGGGGGTGGACTTGTAACACCCGGTTATTTTTTTTAAAGTCAAAGAAAGAAAGAATAAGGTGAACAAAAAAAGAAAAGATATTTTACCGAAGTCGAGGGGAAAAAGTGTCAAAAAGACAAAAAGTTTGAAAGTGGGTGTAAAGTGGGCATGGCCGCCCACTCTCTTCTTAAAACACCTAAATCTTCAGATTTTTAGAGAGAGAAACTGTAGATTTAGATGTTTTGAAGAATAAGAGCTGAAAAGTCGAATTCATGGTAAACAATTCATGGTTTTTAAGTGTTCTTAACTGGCCTTGCCTCGGTTGTATACTTATGTGTGTTGTGTGTGTTTGGGTGTGTGTTTTTGGTGGGTTTCTAGACAGTTGAACTCAATTGCAAATGAGTTTGGTAGAAGCCATACTCAAGAGCTGCAAAGGTGAGTTCTAGAACCCCTCTTTTAGATGTTTTAACTGATTTTGGGCTGAAAATGCATGATTTTACGTTTTTATTTAAATGGATTTTTATACCCGTATGTATGTATGTGTGTATGTTGCGAGTGGGGTTTGATTTTGGCCTATGTTTATGTTTGATGATGTTATGGTTGTGTTTCTATGGCTTAGAATATAAGGTTTAAGCTTAGAACATGATAGATGGTGTTTGGGGTCCGAATTATGATGTTAAGTGTGCCCTAGGCTGCTCCTGCGCCCAAACAGTAGCTCATATGTGTAAGTTTTAGAATAAGTTCTTAAGTGTGACAAATGCGGATGAACATTGGCAAATGTGGATGAGCATTGACAAATGCGGATGAACATTGGCAAATGCGGGTGAGCATTGACAAATGCGGATGAGTAAAAGTCAATGCGGATGAGTAAGGAGGAAATGCGGATGAGCATTGACAAATGCGGATGAGTAAAAGTCAGTACGGATGTGTAAAACTCAATGCGGATGAGTAAAAGTCAATGCGGATGAGTAAAAGAGGAAATGCAGGTGAGTAAAAGGAAATGCGGATATTGGAGCATATATAGTCATATATAGTGTGTCCGTCGCTTGTCGAATAGTCTAGGCTTAATGTAATACACCTGATATGTTGTAAACACATGAAACTGGGTCATTCGAAAGAGCATATGCGAATGAGACTCAGTCGTACGACTGGGCCATGCTAATAGACTAGTCGTGCGATTGAGAGATGCGATTGGGACATTCGTAAGACTGAACCATAAGTATGGTCCAGTCGCACGAGTGAACCATACGCATGGTCCAGTCGTACGATTGAACCATACCCATGGTCCAATCGCACGAATAGGCCCAGTCGCATCTAATATGGGCTGAGGCCTTTATATACCAGTTTCAATGTGTAGAGAGATCAGGGATTTGAGAGGGAGTCTTCCCGGATCCTAGGGATGCCGGATGAGAGGGGAGATCATGCTCGATCTCCCCTTGCCAAGAGTCTTAATTCTTATGTTGTAACGAGCTTGTAATCGTTAGGTTTTATCAATGAAACCATTAAATTATAGTTCGTGTTATTGATTGTCTCTTGGTATTTGTTGTTGTTTACCCTTCCGTCAAGAACATGCTCAGATGTTTACCGATCCAGCCGACTTCATAGCAGGTAGTAAAAGGAAATGCGGATGAATAAATGTTAATGCGGATGAACAAAAGTTGATGTGGATGAACAAATGTGGATGAACAAAAGTTAATGCGGATGAACAAAGAGAAAATAGGGATGAACAAAGAGGAAATGCGGATGAACTCTTAGAATATTTTCTGACTTTTTGGGGAAGAAGTGAAATATAGGCTTTGACTTGGGATGTTCCCGAAGGCTATGTAAGTTGACTTTTTGAGATCAAAGATGTTGTGATGGGCATGAATGATATAAGATAATGATGTTGATGTATGATTGATGCTTATGCATGATGGTATGTGTGATGTATGTTATGTATGTATGATGATGTCGTGGATGGTGATGTTGTATGTGTATGTTGATGTTCCTTATTATGTATGTTTATTTTCCTGTGGCTTTACGTTAAATGTTAATAAATGAAATGAAAAGTATTATGTAACATGAAGTGGAAGATAATGAAAAGAGGAACGTAATGTAAGAATGCATGCATTAATGAATAAAAGATGGTAAAGAAAGTCTTGCAAGCAATGTATAGAGAAACACACTCAATGAAGAGTAATAGTTCAACGGTGTGTGGGATAGCTACCCCAGAAGGATGCACATCGGGGTCTTTCTTTGTGATTGACCATTTGTATAGAACCTTTGTCGCTTACCCTAGGTACTCTGGTCAGGCTGTTGTGCGCCATGACGGGGGGTCTATGATAGACCTCGGCCCAGTACCCGCTTTATGCATGACAGTGGGTATAGCAAATGACAATGGTACACCTGAATTTACCCTATGTACTATGGCAAGGCTGATGTGCGCCATGACGGGGGGTCTATTATAGACCTCGGCCCAGTACCCGCTTTATGCATGACGGTGGAGTAAAGTTCATGGTTTTGGATGGAATGTAAAGAAGTAAAGATGAACGTATGAATGAAAGTAATCTATGAAAGTGAACGAAAGTGAATGATAATGACGTACGATGAATGAACGGAAGTTAATGAATGAATGATGAAGATAATTATGATATTATCTATGTGTATGCATTATGCATGATCACGTACGATTGTAAAGAACGATTTTAAAGGAAAGATGAAGTATGTTTTATTTTAAAACAAGAACTCACTGAGTAACGCTGACTTTTTATGCGTTTTCCAGTTGGCAGGTAAAGTTGCTGAGGATGGCACGGGGTGGCTACTTGGCTCTTTTGGATGGCATTCTTTTGTTTAATGTTTTTGCATTATAACACGAACAAACAATGTTTTGAAATAAATGATTGTATTAACTTGCAAAAGCATTTTTAATGAAAATGTTGTTTTTAATGTTTCTGTTGCAACGTTTATTTCAAGTTAATGTAATTATATGTTTTATGTACGATGATTGGCCAGCTGTAAGTGTCCCGGTTACGGGGCCTTACACATGCTTTGCAGAGGTCAGATGTCGCGAACTTCTTTGAAGGAATTCCAATAACATGGTTTCCTACTGCAAGCTTGTTCATGTTCTTGAAGTTTGAGTGACCAAGACGTCAATGCCAAAGCTGGCTTTCATCATTAGATTCACGAGCAATAAGACAGGTTCTTTCTATAGATAGATCAACTTGAGACATGTCTAGTTTGTAGACATCTTTGTCACAAACAGCTTTGACAATAACCCACTCTTTTCTAATCTGAAACACTGGCTTTAAAATATAACAAAAAGAGTCATCAAATAGAGTAGAATAAGATTTATCGCATATTTGTGAAACACTCAAGAGATTAAAGTTCAACTATTCACAGAAGTTGACTTTATCAAAACTTACTACTTCGTTAGATATCGTTCCATCACTGGTTATCTTTCCACCTGCATCTCCACCAAACGCCACGTGAGTACCATTCTTTAGCTTAAAGTCTTGAAGCAATGCTTGATTGCCTGTCATATGCCGGCTACACCCACTGCTAACATACCATGTGTTTACCGGTCTCTGTGGGCGTACCTGCATTCAAAGACATTTAAGTAAAGTTAGTAACCCAAGCCGAAATGGTGTTTGGCTTTCCAAATTTATCAATGATGGTAAACTGTTTGAAATGGAGTTTGTTTACGTCAGGTTTATTTTGAAACTTGTGATTTTCAAATCCTCTTTTGAAAAGAGTTTGATTATCTTTTCTTTGTTTTGTTTTCAAAACATTAAATTTGTTTTCAAGATCATCATCAAGAAATTTTGAACCATTGTTTGAAACATTATAAAAGTTTTTCTTATTATATGTTTGATTGTTCATTCTCACTAATCGTGGAACAAAATGTCCTTGATTATACTATTGTGATTTGACATTATATTGATTATCATAATCTGAATTGATTCTTCTAAATGATATCAAAACTAGAGAAGGTGTTTTTGTTAGATTTTGAAATCCATTATAATGATTTCTTTAAAACTTTGGTCTAGCATATATTTGGTTATCAAAATCCTTTCTAGGTGAGTTCTTTCTGAAGAAACAATCCTCTATATTATGATTCCTTTCATCACACAATGCACAATATTTGTTAAAATAACAATCA